>VZUI01038150.1:0-24062 GCA_013401135.1 Cettia cetti | reverse complement strand
AAAAAAAAAAAAAAAAAAAAAAAAAAAAAAAAAAATCTGCTGTAAATCAGGAACTTACAGAGTTTACATGGGCCAAAGTAGCTGGGTCTACTTATCAGCTGATAATGGTGTTGCTTTCACAGGGTAAGCTGTACAATGATTTATAAACTGTACACAGACACAACCACCTGAATTCAAGGACCAGGAGGATGCAGAAAAAATAGAGGTCACTGCTGAGGATAAAAACCAGATACAAGTGTGGTGATGCAATTCTCCTTTACAGGTGTTCCTTTGGAGATCATTGTTGAAAGGGAGAGGAATAGGTGACAGCATGGTTCAGTTATAGATAGGAAAGTAGGAGAATAGTTTTGTGTCTAAGATGAGACTTAAGTCATGAGTATCCTCAGAAAAAGGCTCAAAACTTTATCCAGATGGATGTGACATTGCCATTGGTCACGATTTAAAAAAGAAAGTAGAGTAGTGGAGCAATTAATTTGAGGATACCTAGGAAATTGGGTGGATGCGTAGCTCCCATAGAGTGTGAGCACATATTCTCTGGTATATTAGAGCCTTTCTGTGGTATGATGGCTAGTGTGGTTTTTTGCACCAGCAACTAGAAGGTGCATCTAAGAAAAAAAGACTTGAAAACTGAACCCAGTGGAACTAAGAAGTGCTTAAAGAGTGGGTGTAGGACTGCCACAACACTAAGCCAAATGAAGCATACAGGGGCAGACATATTTCTACAGAGAAGTATGCACAATGTGAACCAAATGCATATTTTGCAATTTCCACCAAGAAAAGCAAAGAAATAACAGGAAATAGCTCAGACAAAAAGGCCTTTTTTTTTTTTTTTTTTTTTTTTTTTTTTTTTTTTTTTTTTTTTTTTTTTTTTCCTGTGTGTTGCTGTAGAGACCCCTAACACAAGATTAGGAAGAGAAGAGAGCATGGTAACAGTCTAGGACAGGTCAGGAAGACAGCAGTGGCCATGGAAGGTGCTCTGGGAGAAGGGAAGCTGTGTTGAGAACCTTCTGGCCTTGCATAGACATAACTCCAGAGGGATGAATAGGCTCACCCCAAAGCCTTGTGTCTGGGTAAGAAGCTTAAAACTGGGAAATATAAGTGACATCTGGTATGTTGTTTTTTATTTTACAAGCAGATAGTAGTTTTTCTCCAAGAAAAAAGAATGTGATCAATTGTCCTAGTGTTCTTCTATGGTCAGAAATAACCTAGTAGTTATAATTACATCCTGATTTATTAACCTCACCCCCCCAAAATCCAGCCCATCTCTAACAGATTAGAGACTGGATTTTCTCATACTGAAACTCTTTTAGTCTGATCTTGTGAGGTTGTATTTTTCAAGGATTAGCCAAGTTCTGTGTGTAATGTGCCTTTCAAACAAAGCCTCTGAGACTGAGTTTCTAACACATCCTTTTTTATGAAAGTGAGTAGAATCTGCCTCTAAGCACTCAGGCTCTCTCTGTGGACTTCACCTGGATCTCTCATGAGATGTGCATTTGCATTTCTAGGCTAGAGTGAGAGTAAGGCAAATCTCTGGCTTTGGAGAAATTTACAGTTATACTGCTTCTCTCTATCAGCACCTTTTCTATGTCATGCTTTAAATTTTGTTAGAAATAAGTTATAATATTGCATTCTTGCATTTACTGCTCCTGATTTTCCTTATGTTTTTGTTAGAGATCAGTCTATGTGAAAGCCATGTTCTGTTTCCTTATAGAAATACCTGTTTGAAATAAGAACTTATCCAGAATCTTCTGGACAAAAACAATGTTAGTAGTAAACGGATGAGAAGACACTTTGTCAGTCTCTTATTTTTAGTTTTTATTTTTTATGTCTGTAAAAAGTTTTCTTTGGCTGTAGATGAATGCCAAAAAGAGGGAATAAAGTAGTTTAAAGTTGGAGCAGATTATATGACCTGAGTTTTAAAGAAGCAGAAGCTACAAAATGAAAAACAGATGTTTAGAGGAGTGGCACATGGATCTCTGATTCACAAAGAGTTTAATTTGTCATAGTTCAGGTGGGGATAAACTACGTTCAGGGAATTGTTTGAGGTCTTTGCATTTTAGAAATATTGGCAATACAACACAGTGGTTTTAATTTCTGTGTCCATGACCTATAGAAGTTCAAAGGCATCAAATATGTAGATTGCTGATGCTACATAATAAATCGACAAATAAAAAGGACCATTAAATCTGTGGAATTTATGTCTTTGTTAGGTTATTTTCTTAAGTGACCAGTAATTCTGTCAATATTTTTAAAACTTCTAATAAAAGAGTGTATTGATCCACATCAACCTATGAAAAATGTTTGGGATTTTGAAGATCTTTTTCTTATTACCACATGCAAATAAACTTAAAAAAAAAGTGTGTAAAAATGGAATTGAGAATATATCCAGCTGACTTTCGAAATCACCGTTATTTTTTTGCAGCATTTTGATAGTTTATCAAAAACGGAAAAATATTAGAATGACTAGAAATAACTTCTAAGAAGTCTGAATATTTCCCAAATCTGTTCCATACATGTGAATTTAAACTTGATGTTGATCATCTACATTTAGGAAAAATGTGGTGAAAGATTAAATAATTAGGTTATTTAAAAATTAATTTCTTTGATAGAAATTTTTATAGATTTCTCATAGTTAATTATTGTTTCTTTACTATCTATTTTTGCAAATTTTCTGGCACAAAAATTATGATTGATTGATGAAGTATTACCAGCTGAGTGAGTGGTAAATGAGAGACAAAGCATGACATGTCAATGGAAAAAGAACACTTTTGTTGATTTCCACTCCAGGGTCTGTGAATATTTGGGACTAAATTACACTGAAATACTGTGCAAAAGCATATAGAAAATGTGCTCCTGTGGTCAGGAAGGTTAACTTTGTTCTACAGAGACCTGCATCTCTCTCAGACAGGCCTGGGGATCTGCAAAGTGAAAAAGATTGAGAAACACCCTTAGCTCTGCAAAGGGAATCATCCTTTATTGTGCTGTCTGAAGTTGTTTTAACTTCACTCTGGAAACAGACTGGACACTTTTATAAAAGTAACTAATATCAATGTAGATTTTGGCTTTGAAGGAGATTCTAGTTTGTTAAGGAAAATAAGAGCTCGCAGTGGTGGGGAAAGGAAATATTTTTGCTGTTTATCTCAAGTAGAAGAGGCCTTAAGGTGCACCATCAAGTAGGTGGAGACTTGGCATATGCTCATTTGTCATTTCATGTGGGCTAGCTTTAGTTTCTTAAATATTTATTACTTAATTCAGAAAAAAGTAATAATAGTAGCGCCATAACATTTCTCTGGCTGTGTTCCCTCTGCAGGGTAATTACTTCTGATGAGTGCTTGGGGGTACGCTGGTCCCAGCTTGAATCTTTGGCTGGAAAGAAAATGATGAAGGTGGTTTTTACCTGTCCGAGTTCCTGACCCAGAGCTATTGTGGAAATATTTCATTGACAGAAATAATGTAATAAGATTTCAAACCTCAGATCCTTTAATTACAAGATTAATGGCTTTTAGGCTAGCAAAAGTAACTGAAATGTCACTTCTAGTTGTTTGTACATCCATTCATTTATTCACTTGGCTAACTAACTTGAGCCGGGTACAGCTCTTCCAATAAAGCTAAAGTTGTAATTTTCTTTCTCTGTGGTTATAGTCCCTTTGAAAATGTACAGTGTAGGCTGGGAGTGATTTGGCTACCTCAAACACTTATACACAAAATGTTCTGTAGTAATACAAAGCCCACATATCGAAAAGGAGGGCACTATTTAACAAGTATATTTTCCAAAAGGCCGAAGTGGGACACAGAGGAAGGAAATAAAAGGAATTCTGAGAATCTCCAACATGTGACAGGTGAGTCCCATTTTGGTCTCTGGTTTGACAAGGTCTGAAGGAAACCTTTCATGTCCATTCATGCTTCTTTTTAAACCCTCAGGCAAAACTATGATTAATGGGTGAAAAGAAGAAATTTAAAATCTTTGTATGAAGTAGTACTCTCTCCAGAGCCAAAGATGGATGTACTAGTAATAATCTCTCACATTTCTGTTCACAATTACCTGAATGATGAATGTGCTGAATTGGTCATGTGTTGCCTGGAAAGCACAGTTAGTGTTTCACGTGCTTCATATCTCTAGGCTATCCAGTTACATGGGGTTAACATTTTGCTCCCACTGAGGGGTGCTCCAATGCCACTAATGAGCAGGCATATGCTTGTTTTAGAAAACCAGGCCACCATTACTCAGGTGTAAGCCCAGAATGACTTACACAAATGCATCTGTTAAACAAAGTCCTTATTCTTTCCAGTTCTTATATTTGTTCCTTGTGGCAGTGTATATGTGACATAATTGGGATCCTGCATAGTAGGAGCAGAATCCCATCTGTCTGAGGTATCTATAATTGGTTGCTGTCTCACAGTTTCAGAGAAGTAGCTCATCTGAATGATAATCTTTTCTTTCACAATTTAAAACTGTAGTAGGAGAATAAACAATAACTGTATCATATCTTGAATAATAGGTTAAAAACTTCAGCACTGAAAATAACATCTTGAGGATAATTTTTATCCAAGTAAAAATATTAACAGGTTTGACAATACTCATTGTTGCATGTTTTTACAGTGTATACCTCACCAAGGGATAGGAGTACCAGAATGAGTTTCCAATGGACATAGTTAATAGTATCCAAATGTGCCAACGCACACTGCAGTGGCACTACTCTGAAGAGCAGCCTATAGCTGTAATAACACAATGGATAAGATCAGGGGGATCAATAGAACATTTTGAGTATGAATCCATGTCTCATTCAGTCTTGAATTAGTATTGCATCCATGATCATATGCAGGTATAGAAATTATGAAGTCTTGCATATCCTGTGGAAAATGACTACCTTTTCAGAGATGGTTGGGGCAATCAAATGTAGCACCATCTGTCTGGTCATTTCTTAAGTTAATCAACCTATGTAGTCACTGTTGATGAAATCAGACCTTCTAAGGGGTTCCCAACATTCCATGCATCACAGAGGTAGATGTGATGCCCAAGTTCAGGGTCTTCTTAGGACAGTGGGAACCTGAATCAGTTATGTTTTATATCTGATGGGGAAACTGCTACACTGAGTTTTCTTTTGGATCTGCAACTTACCAGGGTGCTGAGGCTTTATATATTCTGTGGGCACTAAGTACATGTAGGTCTTCTTTACACTACAGTGCCAAGTGTCTGTCAGGGACTTGTTCTGTAACAGGTGCTAGAATATAACACTGCACAACTAATCTTGGCAAACATCTCAGGGCTGAGTACTTGTTATTTTGCTGAGGTCGTAGGTAAGTTCTGTGAGGGAGAATAATGTGTTGCTTGTAGAGTGTTTCATTATCAGATGGAGGCAGAAGAAAATTCCTTCTGGGGACTTAGAAGCTGTTGCTGTGTGGAAACATGCTGTGTGAACAACAGGCTGTGACCAACACATTAACTTGACATTTTCTTGTTATTGAGGTAAGACATTTATGAGAAAGTATATATTTTGTTAAAAGCATAGCTACTTCATCCCTAAGCAATTCCAAAACTAATAGGTGTTATACTACTTGGTTGGTTGGGCTTTTGTATTTCTGGTAATGGGAATGGTTTTATTATGCTCCATTATTACAATATCTGTTTTACCATTTTTGCTCCAGATGTTTCTAGAAACTTTATTAGCAGATAAAGTTCATGTCTCAAATAACATAAAACCCTGGGACACAAACTGAAGTAAGGAAGAGGGTGATGGCAGAAGGGAACTGGAGGGTAATCACAATAAAAGCAAGCAGTTGTTTAAGCTTTGCACAATGTGGTGATCTTGAACCATCTGGAAATTTGTTTTCATAAACAAATAACATCTGTTTCTCTTCATTGTTGTATAACCTAACCTTTTGTAGTGTTAAGGAAGCTTCAGATGTATTCCTCAACGAGTAGTTGCCTGATTTCTTCAAGGCAATACCCAGAGGTGAATGTAGAAGGAGGAAGTGAAGGAGCAACAGCCATACTAACTTATTACTGGAGAAAAATCTTTGATGGCATTCAGATACAAGGGCAAATATGCTCAAATTGAAGCAGTTTCTGCAGAAACATAGACATGTGCTGATCAACATAATTTGATAAAGTGATTTGAAATGCAGCATGGGCATGAACGAAGAAACATCCCATTGCTCTTAGCATAAGGAGCTGGTCTGTGATGAAGAGGTATCTAGTTATTAGTTCTGCTACTAAGGTCTACAAACTCATAGCATTGAAAGTTGTATTTCAGCCACTGTGTCTTAGGTAGCATGAACACAGGTTGACTGGAATGGTAAGTGAAAACACAGTTGGGGTTAACTGGAGAAAAGCTGTTTCAACCATCCTCTTCTGCTTCATGTATCTCCTTGAGCTGCATTGTGGCTTGGTCACTGTCCCACCAAATGGCATAGTCCAAACCTGTGTTTCCAACACAACTGTCTCATGACTGTGCCTGAAGCAGCAAGGCTCCCTTCTGGATGGTTTGAAAATGATGCTCACCAAAAGATTTTGATGGGAAGTTACTGACAGGCAATGTATCGTCAGATCTACCACAGATCGCTTCAGGATGAAAATGCATGTGTTAATTATTGTCATTTGGCAGTGGTAGGAAAAGAAATTTTAAAATTTTAACATATCTAACCCATACTGTAAGATTCACATGAAAAGTTCAGATTGTTTTTAAGCGGTCTAGTTATAATATATTTTGATTGGTGATGATATATTAATAAAGCTTGTTATTTTGGAATGGAAAATAAGTTGATCTTTATGTTCTGGGTCAAATTTTGTATGCAAAATCCCAACTGGTCATTCTGGAGAATGATACTCGTATTCACCTCTCTGCCTTCATGTACAAATGTAACAATTACATCATGCTCTTTTGTATAACTAGCGTGTCTAATGCATCTCAAAAATGCCTTCTCATGCCAACAGGTCCTTCAGCAAAGGCAGTCTGCGAATTTCAAATGTCAAAAGCAATTTGTTTAAATGACCTGTAACCTAACATGCTGCTAAAAATCAGTAAGTCTGCTCTCCAGCTCACAAAGACAACACTGAAGTTTGTTTTTGGAAAGCATGGTTTGAGGACAGTACTTTAGGATGACTTATAATAGAGAAATGTGAAGAAGTTTGACACTGTGGATGTGTATCTATTATGTGTAATTTCCTCTATGTGTGTTTGCATTAATAGACATAATTTTAAGTATTTTGTTTCTGCTTAAGAAACTGACTAAATATTCTATAATATTAGCAGGAAAATAGTCTATAATAATCATTCAGTAGCTAGGAGAAGTCTCACAATCACTGGTGCTTGTTCTTTAGGAGAACTTCAACTTACCAGATATCTTCTGGAAATACAACACAGCAGAGAGAAAACAGTCCAGGAGGTTTCTGGAATATATGGAAGAGAACTTCCTGACATGGCTGGTGAGTGAGCCAAAGGAAAGTGCCCCTCTGAACCTGCTGTTTATGAACAGAGAAGGACTGGTGGGTGATGCGGTGATCAGAAGCTGTCCTGTGCAGGGTGTGTGTTGCCCTTCTTTGGACATGCTGCAGCACCTCAAAGTCTTTCTTGTCATGAGGGGCCCAGAACTCAACACAGGATTTGAGGTGCAGCTTCACCAGTGCTGAGTACAGAGGGACAGTCACTTCATTGTCCTGCTGGCCACACTATTGCTGAGACAGGCCTGGATGCCACCAGCCTTCCTGCCCATCTGGGCACACACTGACTCATGATCAGCTGGATGTCAACCACCGCCCCCAGCTCCTTTTCCACCAGGCCCCTTTCCAGCCACTCTGCCCCCAGTCTGTAGCTCTGCATGGGTTGCTGTGGCCCAAGGGTCGCACCACTGGGCCTTATTGAACCTCAGACAATTGACCTTGGCTCATTGATCCAGCCTGTCCATATCCTTTCCAACCCCTCAGCATTTCAACGTCCTCTCCCAACTAGGTCTTAACTGCGAAGTGACTGAGGGTGTCTTTGATCCCCTCATCCAGATAATTGATAAATTATCAGAACTGGACTCAGAACTGGACTCAGAACTGGAAGTAGATGGCCCAGCAAAATAAGTGCTGTTATATATAAGGAAAGTACCACAAATATATACTGCAATGACCTTGCCAGGAAATCAAGGCAAGGTCAATGATTTCCAGGTGACATATGTCTCCATTTTCTGCATAACGCCATTTCCTTGGAAAGAGAAACTTTAAATGGATTGCAAGTGGCTGAAGTGAACACTGCTGCAGACTGCTGAGCCCTGGTAAGCATGTATAGGTATTGAGTGAAAAGGCACAGAGGAAGTCAGTTAGAAATGATGACATAATGATTCCTGCTTGGAGATCCCAGGGCTAGAGAGAGGAAAGCTTTGTGGCCTGTCTACTCAAGTAGTGAAAGCTCTCAGCTACTACAGTTTTTACTCTGAGGGGAAGGTGGGATCCTGGAGAAGGGGAGGAATTGTGTGAAATTGAGGGCCAGAGTAGAGAAGAGGTCGAGACCATGGTTTTGTGATGGCTTCCTGGCCATTTCTCCTTTTGGATGTGAAGGTAGGGAAAAGCCATGCTGATGTGTGGGCAGAGTAAAAGTGTGTGTGGGCAGCGAGAGTGCAACCACCTGGTAGAAAAAATTGACATTAAAATTCAGTGTTACATCCTGTGGTTTTTGTCTTCCTCCTGTAGCTCAAGTCAAACCTAGTCAAAATTATTGAGTTGGAAATCCCTTAAAACATCTCCAAAACTAATAGTGTATGTCAATTTATTGGGGAGAACTTCCCCATCCCTGTGTGAGTTTCCATTGAACAGTGTTACACGTTGTAGAATCTATCTTTTTTGCCCCAAATCATTTAGATACTTCTCATTTAACATAAAACATTTCTAATTCATAAGGTTTGTCTTAATGTTGAGCTTCTTTTTTTAAGTACAAGGAAAATCTAAGCATCAGATTACTTAGTTGAAGGTTACATCTGAAACGAACAGTATTACCAGGAATAAATGCCTAATATCATTTTCCCTGGACCTTTTTCTTATGGATTTTCAAATGTTTCTGTTAGCAGAATTTAGTTCACTTTACCCTCATGGGAAATATATTAAAAATACTATAAAGTGAGCAGAGACAGAAGAATTTTTTTAATCTGGCAATTCAACGTGATTGTCAAAAAAGATATAGTGCAGAAAAATGAGAAAATAAATATATTGGAAGTGTTCATTTTACTTCTTTAACCACAGGTTTTCAGATCATATAACAAATGAAAGCTCAACATTAAGACAAACCAAATGAATGAAAAACATTTCACTGTAGTTAGGATGGATTTAGTTTTAAGCTGAGATATGAAGCTGGTTAAAAGTTTATTTCCCTCAAATCTGCAAATAATATAAAGAGGATCAGGACTTCCTAAATGGTTTTTGATACTCTTTTCCTCATTGTATTTTAAGAAAATATTTTTATCATATATATATACACTCACACACACAAAAAAAAAAAAACCTGGAACAAGTTGATTTTCCTAGACATGTAAAATCCCAGTAATAATATTTACTGACTTCACAGAATTAGAGTGATGTTCAATTAATGAATATTTTCAAATCACAGCAATATACTCATACTCTGCTTCCCTCTCTGTAGCTTGATTTCTAGGCAAATTACAGCTGCTAAATATCATCTATATTATAATAAATATGGTAATTTATGCCATAAATTTACAGTCACCTTATTGTTTTTAAGAACTATTATAAAAGAATAGAAAACAGTCCCATTATTAATAAACAGTTATTGCAAAAGTTGTATTTATCTTATATTTAACTCTTCAGTTCTCAGCAGAAGTGATGTTATGGCCTGGATTCTTTGATATTGGTTGGTGTTGAAAGATACCAGAAGTTATCAAACTGTTGAGTTGAATTTGGGGAGTATTTTTTTCGTACGAAGCCTATAACCCTGGTGACTGGTACAGACTCATAGAATTAAGCTTCATGGTGTTTAAGGCTGAGAGAGACTATCTAATCTCCTGAATATCACAGGCCATTAAGTATCAGACAGTGATGCTGCATTGAGACCTTTAGTTTCACTGAAACGTTTCTTTCAGCCTAGTTCTGACTTGGGAATCTGAATATGGTGAGAATCTATAATTTTCCTCTGTAGTATGTTCCAGTACCTTTTCACTCTCACTCTTAAAAATGTATGCTTATTTTCTAACTTAAATTTTCTGTCTTCTGTTTCCGGACAATTGGTTCTAGTTATGTATTCCTCTGCTTGAATAATGTCTTTCGTACATGAGTATTTTTTACTCATGAAAGCATTTATACACCTTAATCTAGTCACATCCCAGTCTTCTTTCCTGGTAAGACAAACTGACCAAGCTAGAAGAAAGACATTTTCTCCAGGTCTTAAATGATTTTTGTATTTCTCCTCTGCTCACAGACTACTTTTATAAGATCTCTTTTTAAAATGTGGACACTGGAGCGCTGTGATGGCGAGTGAAGTTCCCCTGGGGGTGCAGTTTCAGACAGCCTAAAATTAGGTTTCTGCTTTGACTTGTCTGTTCCATAATTATCCTCCATTCTTTATAAAGAAGCTTAGAGAAGCAGGTCAGGTATCCCCAGGGCTGAAGCTAATTTTTGTGATTACTTCCCTCCACTCCTCTACTGCTGGCCTTTCTTTGCTTCTTTTAACCACAGCATCTCCCTAGGTGCTCGACTCCTTGGCCTCTGAAGTCCTTCATGGGAACCAAGTTTAAATCAGTCTAAAACTTCAGAGATACTAGATAGTCTCGCTGATTCAGAGCTGTCAGCTTGGAAATGAAGAGGGAGAGAAAGAACTAGTACCTTAGTTTTGGCTGGGATAGTTGTTTTTGTTCCTAGTGGCTGATGCAGTGATGTGTTTTGGATTTAGGATGACAATAACGTTGATAACCCACAGATGTTTTAGCTGTTATTGAGCAGGGCTTACTCTGGTTCCAAGATTTTTCAGCTTTTCATTCTGCCCTGCCAGTGAGGAGACAAAGAATGCACAAGGAGCTGGGAGGGTACACGTCCAGGACAGCTGACCCCAACAGATACAAGGTATATTCCATACCATAATCAGCACTCTACTGAGCAATGAAGCTAAGGGCAATTGGCTGACAAGGTGGGGCAGCCCCTTGCTCAGGGATGGGCTGGGCATCAGTCAGTGCAAGGTGAGCAACTGCATTGTGCACCACTTGCTTTACACACTCTCTTATCATTAATATTATTTTCCTTTCCCTTTACAGTGTCTGCCCTTATCTCAACCCACAAGATTTACCTCCTTTCTTCTTCTCTTCCTCTCTCCTCCATCCCTTTAGAGAGGAGTGAGAGAATGGCTGTGTGGTATTTGGCTGCTGGCTGGGGTTAAACCACAACAGTCCTTTTTGGTACCCAACATCAGGTTCAAAGGGTTGAGATAACAGATCTGACCAGAGATGTGTTTAAAAGATTTTGCTTTACAAGTTCATTTTATTAGTTTAATAGTTGCTGATCACACTGTTGATTTATCTGGTCTCAGAGAATTTGTGCTTGTTCTCAGGGTTATATTATGTAAGACCTTGCTCTGTGTGTTTCCTGTTGTGCTGTCTATCATCCCTGGGGGCTGGATTAAGGTTATCATTTTGCTGTACTGTGTAACACTGGCTTATGATATCATAAAATTAGTGGTTGTGAGGCTAATCTGGTATTTGTACTCAGCATTACTGTCATCTCTGTACTTTGGGAACCATCTCCCAGAAACTGTTAACAATTACACTCCACCTTTTCTCCTCAGGGAGCTGATCTGTGGGGGAGACTAGAGGGAACACTCTCCCACTACTTCACTTCCCCTTCTCCTCCAGGCTAGTTACAAAAGCTCTTGAGAATTTGAATCCTTGTGATGTTCAAAAAACATATTCCTACTGCTGTCTCCTGAATGAATTTCTGGTTTTATTTAAGGTTTAAAAATATTTAAGAATACCACCCAGAGATCTATCCCAAGGCTGGATAGCTATGAGTGACAGCCTGTGTGGCATACTACGGGCAGGAATAAAGGTGAGTGACACCTCCAATGTTTTGGAACTTCACCCCAAAAAATGTGCAGAATCCAGAAAAACTGGTAAAATATTTGGAAGAAATATGCTGTGACCCTGAAAATTCTAGACAGAAAAAGATCACTGCTACTTTCTGGGGCCTGGCCCATGAAGATCCAGCCCAGCTCAACACTCTTTAGGGGGAAAAGGAGGTCTCTGGATGTGATGACAAAATGACAGACACTGCAGCAAACCACCATAGGTACTGGGGCTTCTCAATCCCCTGCGACAGGCACTGCAGCTCCTCCAACCCTGGCAAGTATGAAACTGAACCAGGGTACCAACCCATGCTGGTAACAGTTGTCCCAACATACATGGGAAGAAATACTGGATACAAAAATGAGCTTGTTTAATAAGGGAAGAAACTCCTACGAGAAAGGGAAGGAGGAAAAAAAGATAAGGCAGAATTCTCCCAAGTGCCATCTTGTGAACCAGAGGAGGAAGTGAAAGAACTCATAAACAAGGCAGTAACCACCTGATCCCTATTCCTGAGAGAGCTGTGAGATATGTGAAAAGATTTCAGCTTCATCCAGACGAGCACATCGTTACCTGATTGCTCCAATGCAACCAAAGTTGGCCTGTAATTAGAGGGTAGGAAAACCAAGAAGCTAGGATCCTTTCCTAGAGAAGGAATTGACAAAGGGTTGGAAAAAGGGCACAAGACCTCAGCCTCTGGATGTGACTTCTATTAGGCAGTAAGGGAAGGTCTTCCTTCAAGGAAGATATGTCATTCAGGCAAATGGATCACCATTGGGAAAGGTATCCAGTACCTGAGGGAATTAGCCATGCTGGAGGTGATTTATGATGAGCAGTGAGAAATTATTTAAAGGTCCAGATGGAATCAAGTGTATGTCACTCAGGAGGTAGAAGTTTGTATGGAGCTCACCATTGTCATTACACCAGCTCACAGACAGTAATGAGCTGAAAAGATGGAGAGAGACAAACAGTGTGTGAATGGGCTGTCCAATTCCAGCAACATGAAGAAATTCTCTCTTGCCCCAATGGGACGGTGTCTCAGCTGTGGAGAAAGTGTTCCAAGAGTTCCAGCAATTCAGACAGGATATGTTCTAGTCCACACCTGTATGAACAAGTATTTCAGTTACCAGGAGTTAGAGCTCTGCTGGTCAAGAGAGAGGTTACAGTGATTACACACCACAGACCATTCTGTGCCTTTACCTGAGTGACCACAGAGAAAACATGAGAAAGTAGGGAGGAAAATCTACCTTGACACCCTCACAGGTGTCTGATTTGCAGGAAAAACAACCACAAAACAATGGAGTTCTTGCTCCATTTTCAAGCAGGCGGTTTCCCAAACAGAGTAGATGAGCTGATTTTACTTCTGATCTTAATAAAGAGAATTCTGTTTTGTAAATACAAAAAGTGAATAACGAATATGATGATCAGGACTAGAGGGTCCCTGCCTCCAGCCAGGTGGAGGAAGGGGACAATGGGGTTTACTGGACTGTGTGATTTTGATGGCCTGGTACATGCTACCAGGCCAACAGGAGTATAAGGGTCTAGTGGATACTGGTGCACATGATACTGGTGCACAGGATACTGGTATCCTAATGCCACCAAGCTACAGAGAAACAGAACCCATTTGTATTTCTGGAATGATTGGAGTGTCCCAACAGCTATTTGGAGGCTGAAGTGACCCTCACTGGGAATGAGTGGCAAAAGCCCCCCATTGTGACTGGTCCAGAGACTCCACACACCCTTGGCAGAGACTCAAAAGAGAGTGTTTCACAGACCCTTTCAAAAGGCTGGGCTTTCTGTATAGCTGTCTTGCAGATGGAGGAAATTAGGCAGGTGTCTTCCTTGCTCCGTCTCTCAGAGGACCCTTGCTGTGGAGTTGATGAAGGTCTAAGAACAACAGGTGCCAATCGCTGCCACAACCGTGCACTGATGGCAATATCTCACCAAATATAACTCCCATCCATAAGCTGATTTGTTGACTGGAGAGCCAAGGAGTCATCAGCAAGACCTGCTCACCTTTTAACAATCCTACATGGCCAGTGTGAAGTTTTAATGGAAAATGGAGACTAACAGTAGACCATCATGGCCTTAATGAAGTCAAGCCATCACTGAAAGCTGCTGTGCCTGACATGCTAAAGCTTCAATAGAACTGTAGTTGATGGCTGCCACATGGTATGCCCCAAATGTGAACTGGTATTGTTTTCTCAGTCACTTTGGCAGCAGACTGTGGGCTGCAACAGGAGGTAAGACACTTCTCCTATCTTTATGTGTTAATGATTTACAGTAGTTTTTTCTTGCTCGTTCCATGGAATTCTTTCACTGATGGGGGAAAAAAAAACACTCTTGAAAGGAAATAAATTAATTAACTTGACATTGCTGAGTGTTTGATAACAAGGATAGACGTAAGCCTGCAGGATTACTTGAATGAACATCCCCACTGGACAAATGCCTTCCTTGCTTACCTAAGGCAACCCTTTGATTTAAGTGGCATTCTGGTGATATATATGAGATGTATGAGATTTGGTCCATTGATTTTTAGTGAGGTTAACAAGCACCTGAACAGATTTTAAATTGACTTTTAAAGCTACACAATTTTACTAAGCTGGTAAGTCCCTGTAATGGGTCTTACCAAAGTGTCTCCTGATTTACAGAGAAAGGGGACTTCAAAACACAAAGAAGTGCAAGTCATGTGGCATGCTCCTAAACACGTAATTTCAAGCTTCTGTTGTGTAAATTATTTTGCCCTTTGTATACACCTAAAATTCTTGGTACAAGGACTAAATACACATGGAATAACAGCAAATATAACTAACTATAACTGTTTTTTTATACTTAATAAAAAGGTCAGAAAATATAGGAGCAAATTTCCTGCTAGATGCTAGATTAACCCCAGTTATGTGAACATGTATTAATTTTCCCAAAACAAAGAACAGAAGAATAAACATTTCTTTTATATATATATATATATATACATATACATATTTTTTTTCTTTTATATATCTGTATATTTCTTCAATATATATTATCATGACTCATTGATGCAAAACAAGTTCTAAACCATCTGTAAAATATATGGACTAAATCCAATAAAGGACTGATTTACTCTAATAAAGCCTAAACCAGAAGCAGTGAACAAGGAGTATCTCAGAGTTAACCATAAGGGAACACTGCAGAAAGATGCATATTTGTGTTACACCCTCCTCTAAAGATAAGATAATTACCTGCAGTGATGAGCCAGTTATTTCCCACCACATGGGCCCTACATCCAGAAACGCAGCAAGTGACTGTATGTACCATATAAATTCTTAAATGAATGGCCCAGGTTCCACTGTTCTTTAAAATACTCTTGATACTGTCTGGTTTGGTAAAACACTCACTCCAGGCTTTGTTATTGGCTCCCCAATGTGCTTACTTACATATTTTTATTAGCAAATCATTCACTAAAATGAGTTAAAAGGTCAAAGAAACAGGAACAGATACATACTTCCTAAACACCAAAGTACTTTTTCTTCCTACCCTGAATGAGATGACTGGAGCTATACCGTTTAGCTGCATTGACTTCAGGGCACTTCCACCAATGCAGAGGTCCTACCTTTAGCATGACTCAGCAGTACAATTACTGAACTGTTTTGTAAAATGAAAGTGTAGAGGAGAATCATAGATTGTCTTCATGGGGAAGCAAGAAGGTAGGGCTTGCGTTACTGGTTTTCTAAAGGTTGTATGGCAGCCCCTAATTAATTGAGCAGATTTTAGGTGTTCTCTGCCTTATAAAAACATGATTTAGTCAGGAGTGTGGGGTAGAATTCAGGCCCCTGGTGTGGGAGGACAGCCTGCAGATGGCAGGTGCTGGCACACGGTCGGCCCATTGTGATGACCCAAAGACAGAGTTGGGCACAGGCAATTAAATCCTCCACACACTGAAGATAAATGGTTGTGTAATTACAGAGCTGGTGCTCTAGACAATTGACTGGTCTTTTTTTTTTGGGTGATGGATGTAAGGTTTATATGAATTAAAAAACTTAGCTTCTGTTTATTTTTGTAATAACTGCAATATTTTCATATGTTCTTAGCTCTGATATCTCTGTTTTGTTCCATGAAAGGTCTAAAGGCATAGAATAACTTGCTAGCTCACAACGAGTTTGTTTTTTCTCTCACATTGCAAGTTTTTGCTATACATAGTTGAAAATCAACAGAAGGACACTGCAATCTGCTAAAATCAATATAATTAGAGAAAAAAAATTGATGTCCTGGAAAGACCACAATTCAGAGATCTGCAAGGCATGATTGAAATGCTTAATGAGCTGCTGAACTGCAGTGCTCTAGGTCTGGCATGTCATGGGACCTGGGTGTTTCTGATGGAAACACTGCTGCCATCCTGGCTGCCCAAAACACTTCAAATCACCATTTCATCTCAGCGGCTTCATTAGGATGAATATGTGTCATGCCTGCTGCCATTTTAGGAAGTTACTCATGCTGAGGAATTTTACATCAAAATATCAGACTTGTACCTAATTTCTTCATCTTACTAACATTTAGTATTGCTGCTAAGGTGAGTGTGCAGCACTGTAAAATTCCTCTGTGAAAAGAGAACTTGCCCTTTGCACAATTTAATTCTACTAAGAGTTGTCTGTTAAAAATATTTTGACTTTACACTGTTATTGACTACTTACAGTCCTATAAGTAAGCTTTGGACTTTATTTCTTTCAGAATTAAACTATGCAGCCAGGGCTGGAGCCTCATGCTTTGAGTTTATTACCTTTGGGGTTTTTTCATTTTACCTCTCCTTACCCAGATCTGCCACAAAACAGAGAATGAGGAGATAAAGCCAGTAAAAGATGGTTTAATTCAGACCTCTGCTTTTCCTCTACCTAGCCCATGAAACTCAGCAAGGTAGATCCTGTGGGGGATGTATCCCTGCCCCTCTCCACCAGCTCATCTCATTTCCCCTTGCTGAGTTTGTGACAGGACAGAAATGATGGCATAAGGCTGCAAGGGGCTAGACAATTTTTCTGTTGTGACTTCTGTGGGGGATGCTCCATGAAGAGGCCCAACCTTTCCTGTATCACACTACCTGGTCTCCTTTGCTCTCTGTATCCTCACAAGTGATGAGGAAAGGAGACTGGGCACTGTGTCACAGCTGCAGGAGCTACAGGGACTCCTCAGGACGACAACAGGCTGGGGTAAACCCTTGAGTGTGTCTGACACTTACACAGGGCGGCTGACACTCCTACAGTGTGGGAAACATGCCACTACCCACTTACATTATTAAAATTTGACAAAAGTAGAGAAATTATTTGCTTGGGGTATGGAGCTTTGGATGCAATTTTCTCTCTGCCATTTGGCTTCTGAGATTATGAACTCCTAGTAAACAGAAAATTTATGCATAGCAAAACAAACAAAAAAGAGGCTCAATTTTTACTACATCTGCTAAATATAATAATAAATGAGGATCCTGTAAGGGACACTTGTTTGCCTTAGTTTTGGGAAAGCAACAGCATCTCTCTTTTATTTATGCTTGCTGCAGTAGCAGTGTCTGTGCAGTATCTAAAAGTTCATCTTCTCAGGAAGCAACAAGAGCAGAGTAATCCACAGGGAAGGCAAGCAGGAGCTGGGGTAATGGCAAGGTGGTGGAACAGTGTTCTCATAAAAAGATCAGTCTAACTGTGCCTAAGAAAGGAGAAGAGGGCAGGTCTAGTGATGTTAATTGGAGACTGTAACAGTCCAGAAAAATCTGAGGTCGAATCAGGAGGTCAGGATGTTGGCCAGGCACAGGCACACCTCCAACATAGCTCAAGCCAGAATCAAGGAAAACAGCTACAGCTTAAATGCATGAATAAAGCTGGGGGAGGTCTTGGCGGAGTTTTTTAGGTCTCTCCTGTACAGCTTTTTGTCCCAGAAGCCTGATCCCAGCTTAGCTTTTGTCCCAGATGTGCTGTATCAGGGCTGGCCAGCAGCACAGGCAGCAAGCCCCTCTGTTGGGCAGAAGTTGAGACTGACTGAGCTGCGGGACAGAAAGGCCACATCTTCTGTAGGGTGTTGTCAAATGAAGAATATATACTCTTCTTCAAGAGGATCATTGTGTGCCTGAGACCAAGTGACAATCAGGAAATACTACAACCATGTCATGATGTTTTTTGCAGGGTAAACCAGAAATGGTAACAAAATTACCATCTTCATTTCAAAAATAAAACAAAAAACTCCCCCACAACTGAAAAAGAAGTAGATTACATAAAACAAATGCTCTGCAGAAAGGCATAATAAATTTCTATTCCACTCTGGAGAGGTTTCTGAGCATTATTATCATATTGTGATGCCATCCTACAATTAATCAACCCTTTTAGTGATGTTGTAATAAACTCAGAGGTTCAGATTTTCAGCTTGTGTAAGTCAATATGGGTCCACTGATTTCAATGGATCTGTGCCAGGTGAATATCTGGCTGCAGACATCAAGGGGAGTTGTACAGAGATGTTTAATAAAGCAAGAGACCTGTGTTTTCACAGTAGATAAATGACTTCCCAAGTGATGCTGCAGTCTCTTGTGGCACCTCTCCTTCAAGAAGTTTTATTTTAATCATTCTCAAAAAGTTCCCTTAACTGCAACAATAATGCTAAGAGCCTTACACAAAGCAAAGGAAATCTGATTTCTGGATGACTACTGGAATGTAATATTGCTCCCAGGTTGCTGGCTAGGTTTTGGGATTTTTTCTGCTAGGATTTTTATTCTCTTATTTTCTTCCTTTTAGTAGTACTGAGAGTACTTAAAACCCCAACTTTTTTGGTCCTTACACAGACAAACCTCCAAGTGTTTTTTGCAAGTAAAGCCTGTAACACAAAGTGTCATTGCTGTTGTTTTATTTATGTTTTTTGTGATATAAAACAACGGTCTTAAGACCAACTACCCAGTCTATCACATAGTAATCCTGCTAAAAACGTTCAACTGATGAAAACAGGTGCAACTCTGCAATAAATATGAATGAATCCATGAAGTACTTAAATGCAAAGTTGTTTAAATGGACTTGGTCTGGGATAGCACAGCACAGTCGTGCTTATGAAATTTTGTGTGACGTCTCATTTAACATTGTCTGATGATAATAAAGCAATGAATTTAGCAGCACAGTTTAGTATTACTAAACCACATAAATATTGCATAAAATATCTTCTGTTTACCTCTCAATGAATCAAGGTACTGCAGAACTCACTATTTCTGACACAGACCAACATCTCTATTTATTTCTTTATTTGACCAGATATATATATTTGAGTAAAATCTGAGCCATTCACATTTGACAAATTTGATCTAGGTCTTCAGTCAAAATTTTTTCTTGCTTGCACATCTCTGTATGTGATTAAAAATCTCAGATTCCTTTATAGGTGGATTGGCTCATTTAAGATTTATATGAATTTTCTTCCATTTGTTAGTCCTTATAAATTCTATTCAGATTAATTTCAGACAAGTTGGTAAATAGTGCAAGTGAAGCAGCTTTATTGACTTCCTAAGGGTTTTTGGCATGAATTTGAATATAGTCTGAAGGCAGCTATGGTCCTAGGCACCATAGGCAGCATCAACATGTCCTAGAGCAGCACTTCATTTCTATATGCAATGAACTATACTTAATGTAAGCAGCAGTTTATAGAAAAATTCTAGAAATCTGAGGTCCATTCAGAAACAGGAAGTTCTGACTTCTATACTTAGAATAGGAACCCCACTGGCAATACTGAAATCAGTTGCATTTTTTTCTGAAAACCTAATTAAATGTAAGGCATTTAAAAAAGAAGAAAGAGAGCTAATTGAGTTGCCAGTTGTGAACAATGTGCAGCATTTGACTTGATTCATAAAAGCAAAGATTCTTCCAGGATCCAAGGAATAATTGGGGTTTAATGTAATGTCAACCTCTTTCTCATCCTTCAAGGATCTGTTGTGTTACCTCAAGGTCTGGTGGCTAGTCCATCTGGGTGGACTAGCATAAGCAGTCAGAGATTGATGAATCTTATTACAACCAAGCAAGCTTTAGTAAACTTCAAGTAGAAATATACAGGCTGGATATCATTAAAACTATCAAAACAGTGACAGAGATGCCCACAGACTGTAGCATGTTTCTTTCACTGAAAGTTTTTAGAAGGACTGGGGAAATTATAGCTACCCCTTATGTTAGAGAGGTAAATGTTTAGAATGACAGTTTAGTGTGTTTTCCAACTTTTACCTTACTCATGTATGATCTATAATATCCAGGTGATCTCTGTGTCTGAGCATATCAGCTGTAGTGACTGGAAGGCTGCCAGCTTGTCCTGCAGCATTCTGCTGGGATGCTCTGTCTTCTCCCAAATACAAACTGACCATGGCAGCTACAGTCCCCCTGTTCCTTGGCTCAACATCAGTAAAGCCTTGCCCATACAGATAGCTGGCAGCTCTCTCATTCATAATGTAATTAGTTACCCACCTGTAGGTATTTCAGGTAATATATGCAAGCAGTTAACATATCCAGGAATTAAGAAGAGCTATGAGTTTACCTGACCTCCCCCAAATAGATTATCTTCAAATAATCATTCTGAGGGCTCAAAAATGGCAGTGTACTTTGCTTTGAATTTCTGTAAGACAGAAGTACTGTCCTGCTTAGGGTTCATCACCCCATCTTGTGATTTTCTGTTTCTTTCAACTTAGAAAAAGCACTGGTAGAATGGTAATATAAATTGGTTTCTCTGGATGCATCTCTTGTAATTCCAGAAGCAGTATCTGCACTCCCATAAAAAAACTCATTAAAATCTACTTGAGCTTGCCTTGGATGCCCCCAGAGAGACAGAGACTGTTGCTGGCTTCTCACTTTTACCATTTATTATAATCTCTTCTAGTTTAGTAAACTGCTTGAGAATTCAGAGTCAATTCTCAGTGACTTAATCTGAATGATACAGCTCTTCTGGATTCCCAGAAGAGCATGCCACCAGCATACCTTCCAGAAAGATGTCACAAATCTCCACAATTTGCTGCAACCTACAGAAAACCCTGAATTTATCACTTCTATGCAATAGAAATTTTCTGTCCCCTTATGATAATTCCAGAAATTTACAGAAATGTGTTTTCTCTCTATAGTTCACAATATAACCCAAATTAGGCTTAACAAGTGTCCCTTCCAGAAAACTAGGTAATGAATGAATTCCTATAACACAGGAGAAGCTAGTATGACATAGTCAGATTTTGTAGTGGTCTGCTATTTATGACTTACCTGAAATCCAGTGTAAGGGATTATTTTTCACATGGGTAAAAGATTTAAAATCCATAAATTTTCAGATGTTTCAAGTACTATAGCTGTGGTTTACTTGCAAGTGCATTTCAAAATTATATTCAAATGTTGCATAGTGTTACCATAGCAGTAATGCTGTCTTGCATAGAATAATAGCATCCTTCCTACTGCCTAAGATAGTTTCATAAGCTACTTCCATAATAAATAAAATCACTGTGCCATGTCACAATTTGAACACTGATGTATCATTACCTGTAAGCTTCCTGGCACAATTCTAGCCGGTGGTAGCTTTTTCCTGTCCTGGACAATACTTGGCCATGGTTTAGAAGATTTCATGGGACATTTAAAAACGGGTTGCATTGTGCCCCTTGCTTTGAGGCACAGAGAGCAGGCTGTATCCCAAAATGTAAAGATGGGTGCAATCCTCTGGTCTGTGTTTGATTCACAAACTGAGTTGAGCGCAGATTTCTTCATGCTTTCTCTCTTCTGTCTCACCTTGCTTTACAACTACTACTAAGAGTTCAGTGCCTTTCCTTTACCTCATCACTATCAAAATTCCCTTTCTGAACTGTTGTTCTCTCAGGTCTTGTAACCAGTACAAGTATAAATCACAGGGGTGTCAGTAGGCATCCTCTCTTTCCTAAGCTTTTTTCCCACAAGCCTCTCATTGGGGTCCCACTGTTTCCATTCCCTTCCCTCCCTGGCCATGCACTGACTCATCTGTTGACACTAAGGTTGTAGAACTTGGTGATCATCATTTTGGTGGGCAAACATGACACCGAGTTTCTGAAATTAAGATGAAAACTGTTAAAGAACAACACAGGAACAGCTCCCAGTCTAGACCCACACAGAGTTTCCCTTTTGTTCTTCTGAAGCCAAAAATAGATCATCGTATAACTTTTACCTTATGCTTGTTTCTATCACTGTCCTCTTGAGGAGGCTGACTCCTCAGTTCCACTCTGTGTGACATGACCTGTTGGTAGAAGTGAAGAGGATGTCACATTTCAGCACTCATGCCTATGCCAGTTGGCCTTTCCTAGGAGCTCATGGAGATGTTTATATACCAAGGGGCTTTTTTGTTGATTTGTTCAAAATCAACCAGAAGTTCATAACCAGCCAGTGAAGGTTTTGTAACTATAAGATGGCTGCTGATAATACCGTGTGAAAGATTCTGCAATTGTAACAGTTACAGATGTTGAGAACAATCCTCATGTTACTTTACATCCCGTTTTAATGGGTGGTTGATCACAAGAGCAATCTTCTGCTCCCAAAGAGAGGCTCCATATGGAACTTGAATCCAAGATTTATCCCCTGCATTGTGACCTTGACTTGGCTCATTTCCTGCAGCCAGATTTACTTAGATGAAAGGCTAGACTTCTGTGTAGGTTGACAGCATGCTACAGGTTTCGTGAAGTCAAAACACTACAGAGTGACTCAGATCCCTTTTTTAGTTGTAGCTAAAAGAATCCAGCCTGCTGTAGTCTCCAACTCTTTTGTCACACTTACTGAAAATCCATAAGGTAGCTTCTACTTTAGAGACAAAACTGGCTTCTGGCTCCATCCCTGGGCTTTCTACTGTGTATTCTCTCCAAACACTGTAACGGGTTAGTTGTTTTATTCTAGCTGGCTAGAGTAGCCAACAAAGAGTGAAAACTAAAGATTATGCTAATTAAACAACTGATTTGCTAAAAGCTCTAAATATTTTCTGAATGTTACACTTTTCTTAGTACCAGAATAGTTTTCTGCTATGGAAGGAAAATAATGCTTTATTAACTTTTTTACAAAATATTCATAGTATACTATGCATGAAAGATCTAAATGGTGCCTGCAAGCACTCGATCAGGCATGTGTTTTGCTATGTGATATGAGTAAACCAGATACTGTGATACCAGTAAACCTCAAATAAATTATTCAAAACATTGAAATAACTCCCTTTTTGCTATGTATTGTTCTCTGCTATCTATGCTCTTAACTTTTAAAGGAAATCTTCTGTCCTTGGTAACATTAGCACTCAATGGGGAAGACTGGTATTGAACCAATAGCTCCCCCTTTCAAGTGAAATACCTAATTGTGTTTCCTTCATACAATTAGGTTACAAACCTGGCTAAAAATGTAGTATGTGAAACCAAGCACAAGTGAAAATGTGCTTGGTCAGGAAAGTTGCATATTACTGAAAGAGAGTACTTTACTCATTTAAAGTTACTTATTTTTCTGGTGAAAATATGCTGTCTTTAGAAGTTATAATCATATCAGGTTTTTTTAATTAGTTCTAAATTCAAGGCCAGATTGATAGTAAATTTGATGTGATAGGTATGATTCATTAGATCAGCAGGAGTTCTTCAATGTGAATATGATCTTATAAAGTGCACCACCAGAACTCGCCAGTTTCCTCAAAAAAAATAAAAAAGCTACTGTGCTTTCCCAAATATATGGCCATCTTATACTTCTTAGATTTCTAATATTCAGAACAAATTTTGAGTGAAGATGTATTTCTTTGTGGAAGTTAATGTCATGAGGTATCACCATCCACATTATTAGTGAACCAGTGCTAAGATTCACCAGTCTCACAAAGAATATATAATTTTTCAGGCAGCTAAAAGCTGCTTCAGTTCCTGGCTTAAATAACTCCAGCTGCCCTTTACAGATTTTGTATTGATAGAAATTGCCTCTTGCCTATCGTGTATTTATGGGTTAGCCTTATCAGAGACTGACTGAGGACAAAGATCCCATTACAACAATTCTATTGATTTCACCAAAAAAAAAAAAAAAAAAAAAAAATCTATGCTT
>VZUI01038148.1:0-48011 GCA_013401135.1 Cettia cetti | reverse complement strand
CCCCCCCCCCCCCCCCCCCCCCCCGCAGGATGTGCTTTCCAGTGCTTATACATAAGCCCTTGCCACACAGGGTATCTTCCTCTGTAAAAGATGCATTCATCATGTTTAGAGAAGGGTTATCTCTCCCTGGAAAGAACATGCATTAGTACTTTTTACTCATTCAACACTGGACACTCCCTATCAACAACAGCCTGCCGAAGGGGAGAAAGAGGTGAATTAATCATGGGAAGAGACAATTTAAAGGAGTTTGGCTATAAAATGGAGTTCATTAGGAGGCCATAATGTATTTGGGAGTAACAAGCTGCAATTTGCTTGCCTCTGCTGTCCCAGACAACAATAAGCAGCACTAATTGCATTGACACCACATTTCAGGATGGCCACAAACCCTCTCATAACTTCTTCCATAGAATAGTCACAAAAAAAAGTTATTTCACCTATTTCAAATGCAAGTTCTCTTCCAAGATGCTTAGCTCCTTATCTCTTTGGATTGGGAGAATACAGTATTAAGTGGTCTACAGTTTTCACTCTGGAGCTAAGGTTGTAATAAAAATCATGTTACTTGGCTCTAAGATTGCACTCAGAGAGATCTCAAAGCACAGTACAAATGTCCATGGTATAGGCAGCATATCACTACAGACACAGGTCCAAGTGAACCCCAGTTGAGAATGCACCACAAAGCATTTTTCCCATCCATCCTCCAGGATGGAACATTTTTTTTTCCATTTTTCCTGCTTTTTCTGGTTTAGCTTGCTAAAAAATATATTATGTTGGCTAATAATTTTTTTCTGGTCTTCAGATTTCTCTCAGTTTTTGTTTCATGTTATTACCATACAGAGCAGTCTATACAGAGCACTGCCATAATCACTGGTGATGTAGGGCTGTGGGTCTGGGGCAGAAGGAGAGGTAAAACAGGGATTGAAATACTTCAGTGACCCAAGTTTGTGCAGTGCTGCACGTCTGGACTTCTTTTGATTGAGTCAGAACAAGCCAACTTTTTCCAAGCCTGAATTCCAGCTCAGTTCTTCGTTGGGATGTTAGGTAGTGACCTTAGCTCTGTACAGCAGACTAGAACCTAATACAAAGTAAATATTTCATTTGGGAAGCCTTTGCGGCCCATCAGCTGCAAAAGTACCACAGGAGGCACCTCAGCTGTGGGGAACTGTGTGCTCTCCCGTCACCAAAGTGCTTTCACCAGAGAGGGTCATGTTCTTTCCATTACAGGGGTGAGAGAAAGGCTTTGCCAGCCCAGCCTGCAGGTTCAGGAGGAGGTAACCCGGGGAAGGCAGATCAGCAGCTGAGAATCATTTTGTTATGAGCAAGAGAAACGACAGGAGCGATTCGCAGTGCACAAATAATACTGCTTTATTCTATTGATACTCTCAGTTTAAAGACAAAAAAAATAATCTGGGGATTCATTTTCACATGTGCTCAGACTGCCTCTCTAGCAACAAAAGGGAGCTGAAAACACAAGTGACTTACTGTATGTCCAGTTTGCCTGGCTTTGCCTGGAGTGATAGCAATTGATCTTAGTATAAATAAAAATCAGATAAAAGGAAGGGTCCTGTTCGATTATGGCGACTCCATGCCTGAAACCAGGAGAAATATATATTTTTCAAGAAAATTACCCTGTTTCAGATAAAAATTCAGATAACAAAGTATTAACAGATGTATTTTTTACTCCTTGCACACTTTGCAATATCTTTGTTTTCCTTGTTTTCTTTTTTCCTCTCTTCTCTCCTCTTCTCCGTTTTCCCTCCCCTTCCAGAGTACTGACAGCATAAAGATTGAACCATAGGTAGCTACTTACAGTTTGGTTTCTAGTCAATTCCTGCTGAATTTTACTTTCAGATTGTCATGCTCAACAGAATGCTTGAAAATCCAAGTTGAAAATACAGTAATAATATGTTTGCTTGTTGGTTTTGTTATTAAATATTTCCCTGGGGATTTGTAACAAATGACAGAAATGTTTTCTACTGGTCTTAAATACTGTGAAATGTTATTTAACAATCAAAACTTAAATATTAAGCCAAACTTCATTGCACAATGTGTTCCTTTAATGGAAAGAGCTAATGAAAAACACACTAGGCCAAATTCTCTCTATTTTCTTCACCAAGGAGAAATTCTTCTTTATTGCTGAGGATCTTTGTTTGCTTCATTTTTCTGGGAAGAGTGTTCAAATTTGTATAATCAGACCATTTTATGCACATATTTTTCATGGCTATTCTGAAACAGTTCTGTCCTCATCTTTACCCCTGGAACTGGTTGGGTGGGTGTTTTTTTTTTTTTTGTTTTTTTGGGGTTTTTTGGGGTTTTTTTTTAATGTGAATCTTGGCTGGATGACTCACTATCTTCATCTGTTTTACAGTAATTGGACTGGAGCAATTTTTGTGGCTGTATCTGAGGTTGTTTCCTGCTTTGAACTCAGCACTCACACAGTCGTGTAAATTTTAGTGATTACATGAACTAGACTCTGGCCAATAAAGTTATTGTAGTCAAAACCATGGCTCTGATCCAAATAACTCTTACTCTATCTGCAGCAGAACGACTGCTGCTTCACACTAGGAATGGAATAAAATCAAATAAAAATGTTCACCAAAATAACTTGCCAGCAGCACTCCTTTTGCAATATAGTTGAGAATCTTGTACAAATCTGTTGCACTTGAAAGTCTTCTATCTCAGTTATAAAAGGACATTTATTCTCTAAGAAAGGAAGGGGAAAACAGTTCAATGTTATAGATTTCATTCAGGTAAAATCCCAGTTCAGAAAGGGCATAAAAGCATGTGCTGGAAATGAAGTGTGTGCTCAAGTCCCATTGAAGCCAGGTAGATTGTAAGCATATGCTGAAATGCTTATTTAAATTGGGCCCTTAATTATTAAGTGCTATGAGATTGAATTACGTTTCATATTATTTTCATACATCTATATTTATATCCGTGTGGGTGGGTGTGCAAGGATATATGTAAGCTGCTCACTAAAGAACATTAAAAATGAAAAAAAGGATCCCCCACACCCTTCTCCCTTAAGTGTCAGATTATTTGATGGTTTTGATAAGCATTTTTTTAATGTTTGGCTGAAATGGTCATTTTGTCAATGAAAGGAAAAGAAGAATCTGAAACTTGTTTTTATTGGTCTTCCTGCTATTGCCCTTCAGGTATGCTGTGTGTGCAGACAGGGCTGCAGGGACCTTAGCCCATCCTTGCAGATCTTTGCAGGGTTGCATCTGGGGGTTGTGTTTTAATTAATCAGCTATCATCTCAACTGTCCTCTAATTCTGTTGATTATTTCTATCATTTATACATAGCCAGAATGATGTTATGTGTACCTGCTCTTAACCTAACTGTGCAGTTCCTCCATGATAGATCCCTGTCTTGTGGGTTTACTGAGGGAATAGCTTCACAGAGTTTTATCTGGCATCACTGGCCTGTGTCCTACTGACACAAGCCAGTGTTCCTGATATTGTGCAAACGCAGGAAGCCAATAAAATGGTAAAATGAATGTGTGTGCATGTGTGTGCATGTCAATAAAAGGTCTTCAATACACAGGTTAAAAATGTACCACCACCACCCCCCCCCACCCCCCCACCCCCACCCCATCATAAGCTGAGGAGAAAATGAAGAGTTTGAGGAAGGATTTGGTTTGGAGACACAAGATGCTCAGCTCCAAGCAGAGAGGAGGGAGCAGGCACAAGTGAAACAGCATAGATTGTCCCTAGAAAGGCAGAAAAATATGGTCCAGGAGGAGAGTAGTTCACTGGTAGGAAATTAGGGGAGGTGAAGCACAGTCCTGGGGGGTTTTACAGGGCAGGAAAGTGGTTTGGAATTCAGCAATGGATAAGAAAGTGACAGGGGATGTGAGCAATATGATCCGATTTCTTAGAATGAGAAAAAATGCAGCCATGAAAGCCTGTATCCACTAAAGTTATGAGAGAAGGAATTTTTTTGATCCTTTTAAAGTAAAAAGAGGATTTGTAATGGCTGAGGTGTAAAGTCAGGGCTATGCATGGAGAAGTTGCTGCATTGCTTGTAAGAGAGTGACAGACCTGTGAGTAAGGAGATGCAGCCAGGCCAGGAGAGCTTGGACAACTTAAGAAGATATCTTCAGAGACCATCAAATTCAGTAGGACACCATGCAGCTCTCAGAGGATTCAGCCCACTGCCCCACATCCAGAGACAGAGCAGAGCACGGAAAGAGGGGTAAAAAAGGCACAGAAGCTTAAGAAACATTGTAAAATTGTTTAACAGCAGAACTCAGGCAATGCCCCCATCGCAGGCTCTTGTTCAGCACACATCCCAGCAGGGCAGGCAAGGAGGTGCCTCTGAATCCTCCTGGTGCATTTTAGCTCCCATCTCCTTGCAGACTGAAACATTGTGCTCTCCTCCTCACTTCTGGTTGCACTTTGAATGTCTGGCATGTCCATCCTCTGGGCAGATGGATACAACAGCAGTGGCAGAAAATTTATGTCCTGAAGCAGAAAGAAAGAACATAAATGCCCAGAGAAATGCCTGTGTGAAGGGATACACTCTGTGCCACACACTAGCAGATAGGAAGCTACTAAAAAAGAACAAGGCAGAAAAGAGACATTTTCCACTTGCTTAAAGACACACCTGGAGCAAAGGTTAGGATGCCTGTGACTCCTGGGTTCTGCCACTACCCTTAGCAGATTTCTAGCTAACTTTGTCCCAGTTCAGCATTAGCAGCTGCTGCCAGCTCCCATGGATGTATCTCCCATATGAGGTAGCACTCAAAGCCCAGCCTCAGGCCTGTTACCCAATAAGCAAAAAAGTATGTGTTGCCACAGCTTGGTTTTATCACAGCCAGGCTTAACCAGGATGGTCAGCAAAAGCCCCCAAGCTGGTCAGTGCAACACTGTCTCTCTTAGCATGCAGGAGGCAAACGGCTGCAGGAATGTTTTATGTTTCTGTTCCATCCCTGAAGTTTCCTGTTGTGTAGAAACCTCCTGGATACAAGGGAGATGAATTATTGATATGCCAGCCTTGGGAAGGAAAAGCAAGGCAAGATTAGAAAAAGGGAAGGGACCTTTGTCTGAAGTAAATTGTATTAAAAAATCAGGACATTCAGTTCCCAAGGAGATGCACACAATGAAGAGGAATCAGGCTACTGTGGCCTGTGCAGGTTATAAAACATTAATCACGGGTGATTCAGGGCATACCTCTGGTTTCACTGCCTGGCAGGGACACACATAACCTCCAAACACAGATCCACTGTGTTCAGGCTGATTCCCAGGACCTGGATGCAGGTAGATCACACAGCTGTGGCAGTGGTCTGTGTGTCCACCCAGACTAAGGCACCACAGACATGCTTGGAGGCAGTGTGGGGTCAGGAAGGGACCCAGACACACCGAATTTCTGCTCTGATCCCTGTGTTTCACCTGCAGAGATCTCCGTAGGGTTGCTGTGAGCTCCCCACAGTCTCCAAAGCACCTATATCTATTAATGGGGATAAGACCTCTCCAGTCATCTTCCAGCAGTGTGCCAAGCCTTTAGAAAATGCTCACTTCCCAGTCCCTTCAGAGAGGGTTGAGAAAAGCAGACCCTTTATGCCAAGCTCATGAGGAAAACAGCTGTCCAACAATGCAAAAAAAACCCCATGTCTGGTGCAGAGCTGGTCTGGAAAAGGAAAACTTTCCACTGAAATACCCTCCAACAGGTTCATTCTTCAAAACAATACCATTGTGCCCTCACCAGGAGCTCTGGGGTTAGAACAGTGGAGTAGAGGAACTAAGCTGCCTTGCTAACACCTTGTTCTGCAAGGATTCTCATTTATGTCTTGATTAGCCCCATTAACTAGGAGAGAGCACTTCTGCGTGATTAGCACGTGTTGCATTACACCACTGGTAACTCCCTACTTCTCTAAAGATCCCACATTCAGCTCGCCACTGGCCACTTCCCCTCAGCTGTGCACGCTGAATGCAGGCAGGGAAGTTGCAAAAGCTCTTGCTCACTCTTCTGTGTAATCATGTGCACACTGTTCTTAGAAAGTAGAGAATCGTGCGTTCTGAAACTCCGCTGCACGCAAAGAGGTGCCAGCAGCCCTCACGTCCCCCGCCACGCCATCGAGGGCAGTCAGGGCACTGCACATGAAGAACTGGGAGCAGAACAAGGACCCAGCGCAGGTGCCAAGCTGCAGAGGGGTCAGCCTCCCCCTGCCTTGGTCCCAGAAATACGAAACAAACATTAGCTGGGCTGAGATATTTGTGGCTGACGGGTGTAGCTGGAAAATAACTGAAAGGCTGGTTTGCCCAGAGAGAGAAGCAAAAACTGATCTTTCAGCTCTCTTTCAGAGAGGAGCACAAGGGGGTGCTTGAAGTGAACCTGAAATAGCTGTTGGTTTGGGGTTGGGCTTTTTTTTGACAAAACTGAAAGTCTGGAGGAAAAATACTTGAGTTGAAGGATGTATTTTAGTTCCTTCATGAGCTTTTAATACCATTCTCAAGCACTTTCAATAAAAACTGAAGTAAATCTGAAACAAACATTGGCTCTGAATAATGCTATTGAAGAGCTGTCTTTAAAATGTCAGCATTAAATGTTAAAATATTTTCAGATTTGTTTTAACCATAACATTTCATTTCCCTTTACGGCAATTTTGTATTTATCCTAAATACATATTCACCAGTGGAAAAAAAAAGTGTGGCTGGAAATTGTTAACCCTGCATTATAGTACAAATTTTCACATAAAAAAAATCCAACCAAAAAATAAATGTCATCCAGCAAATAATTGATGTGATTGGATGTTGCTTATAAGGATGGAGAGGAGACAGAAAGTACCACAGCATCCTAAGTTCAACAGTTGGTGAGAGTGAATGGAAATCTCCTCCTAAATTAGGAGAAAAGATATTTTAGATTTGCTTTGGCCTGCAACTCTATGAGTAAGATAAGGAGCCCCCCTGACAACACAAAACCAGGACAGTCAGCAGAGCCAGTTAAAAAACAGCAGCTGTTGGTCAAGAGGTTTCAACACTTTTGTCTGAATTTTCCAGTAACCATTTATTCCCCTTCTCAACAGCAAATAAGGAGGAGCAAGAGTGATAATGAATTTTGCCTTTTTCTGAGTGTTTTGGGTGTTTGACGTTGTGACTCTAAGAACTGTCTCTGAGTACATTTGTTTATGTGAAACAAGTACCTCCATGCACGGTGAAAGAGTCTTTAATCAAACGGTTTGTTTCCAATTTGCTTTTTTGCTGTAGTGCTGAGATGCCCCTTGTCACCCAGTACAGGCTCAGGGCACCACCTTTTTCCCCAGTGAGAGGGTATCTCCTCTGGGCTGGAGGAAGCAGCCAGCACTGCCAGCAGCCAGCCCAAACACCAAACCACCCTCCGGCCCCTTCATCTGCCAGCCTCCAAGGAGCTTTGGCCACAGGGACGAGCATCCGTGGATGAACTCGGCACCAAAGCACAGGGACAGAGCAGCGCTGCCTCTCTGCTGCTCAGTCTGAGGTCTGGCACACTCACCACCCCCCAGCCCCGTGCTGGCCCTCCGTGCCCCCCTCACCAGCCCTGGCTGCTCCCGGGCTCCCGAGAGCCTCCCACCGTGCTGGGAGTGCACCCCAGCCCCGGGAAGCACGGGAAGCACGGGCTGGGCCCAGCGGCCTGTCCTGGTTAGGATGAGTGGGGCTGTGCAGCTCTGCAGCGTCTCTGGGGTGTCCATCACCCACCACTGGATGAGCTATAAGGAGCTCTGGAGGAGCCTGCACGGAGGAGTTGTGCTGCTTAATTTGTTGGGCTAGTCGGGTTTGGAGGCCACAGAGGAGGCAGCAGGAGCACGGCAGAGCATACCGAGCAAATCTGTGCAGATAGTGGCTGCTAATTAACCCTGAGTGTTTATTTGGAAGGAGGGCCATGCAGGGAAAGGGGTTTAGCCCCTGTGATCTTGCACATTCAGTGCACAGATCCCGCTTCATCCCAGAAAAACAACTTTTCAGACACATTTCTAGAACAGCTGTCACCCTTCCTGCATTTCCATTTAAATCCTGCCCCTTGCCCTTTTGGCAAGCAGTTGATCTCTGACTGGTTTTCCCTCTCAATGGTTGCCATACACTCAGTGGAGATTTCCAGCCTGACCCTGCGGCACAGCAGCCTGGGCAGCACAGCAGTCCTGAGACACTTTCTGAAGCAGCACTTGGTAGCAGCAGTAAACCACAAACTATCTCAAACATCCCCAGACCAGAGCAGCACACCGTGGGGATATGCTGAGAATTAGACCCAAGAGGAATTCCAGCGCACAGATACACAGGATAGAGCAAATCTGTCCCACCACATCTGGCATGTGGACAGCACAGGCGAGCTTATCTCTTGCATTTTATAATGAGAAAGTGGTGGGCCAGATCTCCAAAGGCATTTAGGTGCTTCGACATTTAACCTCCCACAAGGAAATCAAGTGTGTGATTATGCTTGGAGGTCTGGCCCTAGAGCTCTGCTACCCCGCATTGTTTATTTCTGCATCATTTATTGCTGCCCATGGAGGCAGCACATCTCATTCTCTGTGCGTTTAGCCATCTAGGTAGCATGAGTTAGTACTGTGAGATTCAGATCCTGGTGTCTCCACCCACCTTCAGCTCAAAGCTGGATGCATGGCTTTGTTCACTGCCTCTTCATCAAACTCCTTGGCACTGCTTTATTGCATTTTGGATGTGCACACAAGTGTGGGCATGGGAGAGAAGGACAGGGGCCGCAGGATTAGAGATGGCAGCTTAGCAAAAGGCTGGATGTCACTACAGTAGAAAGTGTTGGGCTTCAGCATGAGCCACACCCATGAACAGGAGACGCCATAGGAGACGTTTGAGAGATTTCATGTTCACATTCCCGCTTTGCAAGGCATCTCCAGCAGTGCTGATGGCAAAAGGTGAACAGCAATGGCCGTGTAGAGCTGGAACAGTCACTCCAGAGCCCACAGGTTTTCAGGAAAGAGGCAGGAAAAGGAAGATCTTCTGCAGCAGCTGAGAAAAGCATGTGGATATGAGGAGATGCCAGAAGGCATTTCCTACCCCTGGTTGCTTTAACTGAAGAAGCACACATGGACTCTACCCAAAGTTCCTCCAGCACCCCAGAAATCATGTGCTCAGGGAAGTGCAAGCATCACCTCTGTGCCTTTAGCAGCCCTGTCCTTTCCCAGCTACAACCTGTGAGAACTCCTCCACTGTTTAACCATTACTGGCACACCTGTGTGGTGATCTGGCTGTCCCTTGACTTGCACAAGCCCATTGCCACTACTCTTTATGGCTGCTGTGCAACACCACTGTGCCACCTGGCGTGGCCTTGGTGGGTGGTGAATCTCCCAAACTGAACCATGGCTGTCACAGGAGAGGGGTTGTACTCTCAAAGCATATGATGCCCTCTCCAATCTCTTAGTTTCAGAGCCCCAGACAAAAAGACTGCTCTATTGCCAGGGTGTAGATAAGTCCCCTGCCACAGCACAGGAATTGGCCTCAAATTGTTGCCAAATTCTTCATGACTACTTAGAAATGAACAAAGTCTGGCAGCAAACTTTGACTGACACTGCCCTGTGTGTTGTGTGGGCATTGATGGTTTCAGAGAGAGGGGGACTAAGGGACAGGCTTTAAGTATTTCCTACAGCAGAGTTTGTAGCTGAGGCTTGTTTCTGATCCCACCATTGGTCCATACCGTTGGATGCTTTCCTGCATCCAGCAGTGTCCAAGAACTGTTCATGTCCACAAAAAAAAAAAAAAAGAAAAGAGCATTAGAGAATAAATTTACCCCTTGTGAAATAGAGGTCACTAGAGTTACACCAGGGAGGAATTTGGTCCAAGATACCCGACTTTGATACAACCTTTTAAATAGTAAAAATATTTTCAGTGGACAGGGAACTGTAAGAGGTTTATAAATGCAAAGGAGAAGAAGAAAAAAAAATGGTGCTGCTCCCCCGCAGTCTCCTAAAAATAGCAAATTACACACCTAATAAATGTATCAGCAGCCCATGAAATTGACAGCCTGAAATTGAAGAACAGTCCCGTTTTGTTTGGAGAAATAGTCTTTAAGAGTGTGGAGGTGAATTAGAAAAATAGCAACTGACATTAAGGGTGCAAGATTAATTTGCCGGAGTTTTAATTGAGACAGCCTGAATGAGCCAGAAAAAGAGAAAAAAGGGAGAGGATCCCAGCTCTGTCTGGCTCCATAGAAACTCCACCTACCATTTCTTTTCAGCTGGAGCTCAAGTTACAGCATTACATCACCCCAAAAACGTCCCCTTGGCTGATAATTCCCTGGGAGCTGGGCATGGACGCTGGGCTCAGGGTTACAGATGCAGCCGCTGGGTGCAAATTCACCCATTTGGGTTCATCAGCGTGGGGACGGACCAAGGGCCACCCTTGGACAGCCTTCCAAATCCCCTCCCTCTTTGAAGGAAGGGGAACACTGGGGCGACCGTCTCTCGGGGCAATATCCCCACCATCCCATTCGTGGCTGCAACTTTTCCTTGTGGCCAGAGGAGATGGGTCTGGCTGGTGCTGGCAGGGCAGAGGAGAAGATGTTATTTATATTTCAGAACAGAACTGCGTGTTCGGCAAACCCTGAAATCCCCAAGCCTGTAAAAGCATTAAGCAGGCCATCCTGACCGTGAGCCTCGCTCAGGTTTCCTGGCTTAAACAAGCAACTCCTTCTCCTGAGCAAGGAATAAGCTCTTGCACAGACAATATTTCAAAAGCCTTGCTGCTACTGAGTAAATAAATGTGCGTAGCAGATACAATAAACATTTTCTTCTGTTCTGAAATCAGATCTGCAGATCCCAAATCCCCCTGTGCTGTGCAGACTGTAATTACAGGATATGTTAAATTTTCTTTATAGCCAGTCCTGATGGTTGTTAAGTGACCGCACCGCCCAGTACAGCACCCCTCTCTGGTCTGCTACCATTTGTAATGAAAACCAGATGTTTGTTTAAAGTTAATAATCAATACAGCACTCATCCTGAGTCAAGTAGGGCTAAACATTTGCTTAGAGAAGCCATGTCAGAGCCGTGATAAGCAGGGGCTCGGAGCAGCACGCGGCTTTGGATCCTGCTGGGGCATGAGATAAACCATTCAAATTCCAGAGAGCGAGCGCTGAGGCTGAGGGGTTGAGCTGAGCCTCCACGAGCAACCGAAGCAACTCAAATAAATGCAGGCCTGCCTTCATCCAGAGCGGCCCAAATCCCTGCCAGGCACCCGAGCCCTGCTCCCAGCCCACTCCTGGAGAGGCCAGAGCCTTGCTTTGCGCTGGCTTCTCTCCTGTATCTGAACTCAATGAGAACATGTGCAAGGGGAGGAGCAGGATGCAGGCAAAAGCCACAGCACGGATAGGTGGTGAGTGCTTCCAAATCTCTGTGAAGGCAGCGGGAGCTGGCAGAGGAGAGGCTATGCAGCATCTCACTGCAGCCCACGGAGATCCAGGCCCGAGTGTGCTGACCTCTTTAAATCCCAGGTTAGAGAGTAAATCATGTAATTGACTGCTGGCTTGGGCTCTGGGATGGAGGAACTCTCAGGGCAAACTTTTCATGTGGCCTACAGGCCTTCTCACAGATGGCAATATTCAAACCTTCATCTCAGTAAATAGATGACGAGGAGGACCATTGGGAATGCTGATGGGAAGTTGGAAGGAACTCCAGTTGATTTGCTTTGCCCAGATCTTTCCTAACTTGGTCAGGGCTGTTTCCTTGTCAAATGAGCTCTACACCCAGCCCAAGAGCTGCAGCAATACATTCAGCTGCCTGCCTGCACCCTTCCCTTTCCCACGTCACCTCCCAGCCAGAGAACAGAGAGGCAAGGGGCCACCTTGTAAGCTTACCTGGAATACCCACCACACCTTACTTTTGAATGTCTCTACCATGGTGAATACCAAGTGAATTATAGAAAATCCTGACACTAGTGTTTTGCCTAATAGTGGAAAAAGAAAATTCTCTTGATTGAGCCTGTTCCTTTCTGAGACTACTTAGCAGCAGAAACTGAACACTTGCCTGCAGCCTAACCCAATGATGGAAGTCACTGTTCAAATATTCTGGTGTAAAAGAGACTGAAGTTTGAACTCCTAGGCCTTCCCTAGGAAAACTAGCAAATCAAATTACAAGAAGAAATTATGAGGAAATGTGTATGACTCACAGAATCATAGAAATTTTGGTTAGAAGGGACCTCTAGAGGTCATCTAGTCCGACTTCCCACTTGAAGCAGGACCATCACCAGCAGTGCTTTACTGGGGCTCTATTTCAGGACACATGATCTGTGTGTTTGTTTAACCTTATTTTCTCTCTTCTCTCTTCCCTCTCCAATTTTTGTATGGAACACTGTTTTCAAAACCTTTTAGTTGCATGTAATATCTTTCTCTTTACTCAACTCACATGATTAGACCAAACATTTTCCATTTTGTTTGCGTAAAGTGGCCAATCCCTAAACTCTTTAAATCTTTTCTACCCTACATAAAAGGCTTTTACTGCCTTAAGCAGGGCATCTACTGAAGTGTGGTGCCATCCCCACTGACTCTGGAAATACAGTCATGCAGCATCGGAGCTGAAACTGGAGGAAGGACAAGAGGATCACAATTCATAAAGTGCAGGGCAACCTACTCCAGCTTCACTTTTCATTGGGCTTTTAGGCAAAGGGAGACAGAGGACATCAGAAACACTCACATGCCAGTTCTTCTTCTGTGCTGTGTTGTTAACTTCCCTGCTTCCTCAGCACAGAAATCCCCATGTTAAAGTACTCATTTGGAGTTACCCAGAAAAGCTGAAGATAGATTTGGATCCTGTTGAAAGCCGCTGTTTTGTAACAAGCCAGAACCAACCCTTTTGGCTTCAAAAAAAACCACCCTCCATTCCACTTAAAACAGGTTCAGTAAATGATCTGTGACCAAAAACAAAACCAAGTACTAAAAGTTGGATAAAACTGCCTACCTCACCTCCAAATTAAATGAATCTGACCTGCACACCATGCACAACAAAGCATTCCTAGAGCTCCACGGCTCATGAACGTATTAAAAAAAGGGCATTTATTAAAAAAACAGTCCATTTGAAATCACTCTAATTGTGAGTTTTTCCTGAAGAGGATTCATCTTCGTTCCCAGGTCATGCCATACCTATGGAACTACAGCATCCTCTTCATACACTGTGCTGTATTTCCCAGTGCAGTCAGACTCCAGCATGAAAAACACCTCACCCCATAGCTCTGGGGAGTGCTAAAAGGAAAGCAACTGCCCCAGAAGCAATGGCCGTGGGTCTGTCTCCTCAGGACTGGTTTTTGTGGCAGAACTCCCCACAGCAAGCTCCTGGGGATGACTCAGGTGTCCCTCTTGGGGTGGCACTGGTCCAGAGAGTGCAGAGCTCTCCCTGGGCTGCCCTTCCCCGTGAGCCGAGTTAGGTGGCCCAGCTGCTGCGCGGCCCCCGCTCTCAACACATGTTGTCTACAGATGCCTAAAAGAAAGCTGGGCTTTGCTATGCCTAATTCCCAGGCCATGCCTCAAGCAGCCAAGGCAGCCACACCATAACGCTTTCAAAATAGCAGTCCGATGTCAGCCTTTGTGCCGAAAAAGAAAAACCACCTTTGCCTGGGACAAAAAGCCTTCAGTTTGGCTGTTCCTGGGACCTGGTTGGGCATGGTGCTCCCATCATTCTCAGGAAAAGGCACAGGATTTTTCTGGCCACCGGTGCAATTGAATCCAGCAGTGTATTCTCATCTAAAATCTTCTTTTCCTGGAAGAGATACTGCCTTTCTTTAATTTTTTTTCTTTCCCCCGGCTTTATAAGTAATCCTTTTTTTCAATCTCCGCTGTCTTGGCACCTTCCAAGCAAAATCTGACACTGAGGAACAGATCTCTTTTTTTCAAATAACAAATGGAAATACTTTTTTGCTGCAGCCTTCCAATCCGCACAGGCGACACTGTCAAAATGCTCTGAACTTTTTTTGGAAGCAGCAGATGATTACAGCTGGTTAGCACAATTATAGCTGTTGTGTAATGCTTGGATCCTCTGTCGTTTCATTCATTCTATTCATCAAACTCTACATTAGGCTGTGGGGGAAGATCTGCCTGATGGTAAATTTACATTTTTTCCTATGCTGCTGTTATTTCTCATAGTTAAAGGGACACTGGCAAGTGACACATCACTTTTTAAATGTCGTTTCAGAACTTGTTTACCCTGTAATCTACAGTATCCTCTTAGAAGCCAGAAGAATGGAGAGTTTGAGCAATTCAGCATTTCCTCACACTTGTGTATTGATTTTTTTTTTTTTTTTTTTTTTTTTTTTTTTTTTTTTTTTTTTTTTTTTACTGCGGGCTGGAGGAAGCTCAGACACTTTCTACTTACAGTGGTTCACAGTGGACTTAAGGACGGAGGCCACCAATTTTCACAGCACTCCCAGAGGTATGTAAGTATTATCTGAAAACTACCCCAGTTTCTCAGGCAGGAAGAAAGCAGTCCTGGCAGAGATGGGTTGAGAGCTGTGCCAAGTTTTGTCTAGAAGCACCTCTGTCTCAAACAGGGAGCTTGGAGAGGAAAGAAGAACCTTACCTAAAAAGAGACCTCTTCCAAAATAACTGTCCACCCTGGAGAATGAGCAAGCCCTCCTTGTCCTGTCATCACAGTCACCATGGTCCTGCAGGGGAACAACCAGAATGGCCCCTGTCCCTGCAGGGTGTCAAAGTCCCACCAATAATGGGAAAAGGGAATACAAAGCTGACCTCTCTCCCTCATTTTATCCATGATTATAGCAGACCAAGGTGCTGAATTTTAGTACTTGCATACATAATTTTTTAATAGTTTGCAATATTTTCCACGTTATATCGACATGGGATCAAAATAATAAAATGGGTACCTATGTTAATATCAATTTTTAATTCCATAAAACCCCCATTGTGTTTGAGCTGTCTTGATTATTCTTCAAGATGGAAAACCAAACCCTGTTGAAAACTTTTTGTCATTCTCAAGATGGAGGGTTTGGAGAAATTGTGCAGACTTTTTTGTCTCTCAAGGCTTTCATAGGAAAAGTGGTGAACTATATGAAAAAGGTGTATTTCTAAAAGGATTTTGGTACTGTTATAACAAATGAAGTTAAAATAAACATAATGGGAAGGCACTGGAGGAAGAAAAAGGGAAGGAATATAGTTTACAGATGCTGTTCCCTACTTTTCTTCCTCTTTTTGGTCTTCCTATATTAAAAATAAGCAAGTAACCAAAAAAAAAAAAATAGAAATGTTTGAGCTTTTATAACTCTCCTCTGCATGATTTTCATTTATTGTTCCTTTTCTTCCCCTCCATTGTTCAATCTGTAGGACTGTATACTTAAAATTCATTTGGGCAATTTAATTAGTGAGAACAACAGAGTTTCATTAAGCTGGATCAGAAAATCAGTGTCGGGGTTTTCACACATCCCAGGAAGGGGTAGAGGGACAATGCCACCCAGCAGCAGCCCCTGAGGGACCCAGGAGCCTGAGGCACCCCTGCAGGCCCAAGATTCACCTTGTGCCATGTGAAGCAGCCATCCCAGGCAGTGACAAGTTGTCACCAGTAACGTCCCTGGGTTCCACTGCAATAAAAATTATTTATGTACCATGGCTGCTAAGTGCTACTAAACACAAAACCAAATGACATTATAGTCTCAGACCACTAAATTTGTCTCTCTGTTGTACATATCCTTTCCTTTCCCTTTGGCTGCCTTCTTGCTAGCTGTAAATTGCATAATTCATTCTCTCAGTTGTTTTATAGTTTTGTGGTGAAATTCAGATTTATCATCATTAAATATTGTTATCACTGTTTACACAATGACGCAAACTGTCTGAAATGTGTCTCAGACTCAACGCTGACATCTAACCTCAGGAGAAGATGGGACTCTCCAGACCAACGCAGACCCAGCCTACAGGCCAAGTAATTGGGATGAAATTGGAGAAAGCTATTGTAATCCAGGACACTGGGAGTGAGGGTCATTACATGTTTAATTCTGCTTCTCAAAAGTGCAATGCACAGCTTGTCAAGAAACAAGCCACTTAGGGCTTTTAATATTAGTTAGAAAGGATTATTTTTTTCTCTTGAAACACATAAAACCCAAAAGCATTGTAGAAGATGGGACTGCATCCAACAGGGGGACAAAAGACTCATTTCTCCTCTGCTTTCTATCCTCTTCTCAGACTCTAGTAGAGTTGCAAACTAGAAACCTTTCCATTTCGTATGGTTATTTCATGGCCTTGGTGCTGGGACCTACTCTCTGTGCTCCGGGACCTTCCATTGCCCAGATTCAAAACCCAAGAAAACCACTGGTGTGGGGCCACGTGCTGGTAAGCCCCAGAACAAAGACCACAATAGGCTGGGGTGATGGGACTGTGGTTTCTAGGGCAAGAGGAATACTCTGCTCCCTCTGACATTACTCCGTGTCTTGCTGGGCTGGGGTGGCCTGCAGGACATTGCATTTAGCCCCACTTAAGTCACACCACAGATTAGCAGGTCTCCAGGAAAGCTGTGAAGTGCTGGGCTGTCAATCTCTCAGGGCTGGCCCTGCCTTGGCCGGTTCATAATAATGTCATCATGAAAGATTAAGATGTTTCAGCTTGGTGAAAAGCAGCGATAGTGCAATAAATCCCTCCATTGGGGCATTTCCTCTGGCTGGTTGTCTGTGCAGCCATTTCAGGCTGCTCTGAAATTAATTTCAGCATTCTTGTAGGCACTTATCTCACCAAAGTGAGATTTCCAGGGAATCATCAGGGAAGGAATGAAGACAGAAGAAATACGGCTAAACCCCGGCACTTAAGACCTGATCCCTCTCTCGTTAATGCTCCTCGTGTAAATCAGGAGGAATTCCGCTTTCATCGAGGGAATTATGTCAGTGATATACTGCTAGTGAGAAGAGACTCAGGTGTGAGTCCCTTCGGTTGGGCTTCCTTTACTCATTTTTACAAAAGGAGCCCCTGAGCCTGTAGATGGCTGTGCCCAGCTCTTGGGTATCAGAGTTCTCTGGGTAGAGACATGGGACAAGAAGCACAATTGCTGCATCCTTAAACTTTATCCTGTATACAGAAGTTTCAGAATCAAACCTTAGTCAATTCAGAGGGAAGTTACAGTCAGAGTCATAGGCAAGTACTAGCTCATATACGTATAAAAAACATGTTCTTTGATGCAACTGTAGATGGGATTTCCTTTCTGTTGAGGGAAGTTATTTGATCCTCACTTTCCAACAAGTAAAGCTGAGGCCTGAAGTCTAATGCAGCTAAAAAAAACGAGTTCTGAATTTGGGAAGGGAATAGTACAGGGCAACATGGTGAAGACAGCAATCCCACAGGGCAACAAATAGGGAACAAAATGCCACGGCAGAAAAAACCATCCCGCAGTGAATACAACCAGCTGGGTGTCTGGATGCTTTGTAAAATTTTATTGTGAAATGCACAGATGATGAGCACAGCTGCAAAACATCAGGAGTGTTTATCATGATCTCCCAGAGCGTTCTGGGTGTGTTCCCCTTTGACACTATTTATGTAGGCTTAACCTAAGCTGATTTCAATGAAGACATCAAAATTGTTTCAAGGTGCATCCTATTAGACACAGGATAAGCTTGTGGCTTAAGGTTTCTTTCCCCTGTCTTGTGTGGTGTTTATCAGCATGCAAAGGAAAACTGAATGAAGAAGTAGCTGATAGCATCTGACTAACCGGCTGCTGTTGCTGAAGCAAATAAAAGATGTTTCTGGCACTCACACAAGTATTAAAAAGGGGATTAAGCAGATTTTTGGGATGGAATTCAGGCTGAAAAAAATGACTCTGTAATCCATCCTTCTAAGCCTAAACATTTCAACAGTCTTAAAGCAAAGGGCCTGACTCTTCCCAGCATTATTTGTTTTACCTGAATTTGGGTCCTTCCCAGTGACATGCTGGTGTGCTGTGAGAATATCACAGCCAAAAGTCTTATTCTCTCCTGTGATATGCTTTACCTGCTTGTGTTCCCAAAGGTTTATAATGATCATCCACATCCCATAAGATACAATAATCCTCTTAAGTTTTTCAGACAGTTCACAGACATAAATGTTGTCACAAACACATGTGGCACAAACCTGTTATTCTGTAGAGGAGGAGATAACGTAGGAGCCCGTTCCAACTTTCCTCAGATATCTTGCTAAAATAAAAAAAAAAAAAGAAAAAAATATTTCTGTGTGGTTTATACTTCCTGATTTTGACAATCAGTGAAAGCATCAAAACACTCCTAGGGAAGCTGGTTTTGTAAGTTCCAGCTCATGACAGGGAGAAAGGGAGCAAAAATATTGGGTGAGGATAGGTAAGGTCAGCTACCTGCCCAAAGAGAGGTTTTACAGCAACACTTCAACGAGTAACTTAGAAAATGTTGTTGTTAGAAAATGAAATTACACAATTCTTAACTTTGTTTTACTTCAGTAAAATCTCTAGAAGGAAAATAAAAGTAATTAAACCACAGCAATAATCTTATCAGCAATCCCTCCTCTCCCACACTAAGACCTTGTGACAGCTTTAATTAGTCTTCATTAAGCATTTTCAAACAGTTCATTGCTAACAGTGTCTGCTACAACTGTGAAATCCCTGTAGCACTCTCACAGCAGCAGCACCAGATTTTAAAAGTGAGGGAGTACTGGGACAGACACTGTCTGTAATCTCTAACCCAAGTCTCAAAGCTCTTCAGATTGAGCTGTTTACATTGTACTTAGGCAGATTTTTTTTTTTCCCTCTGAGATTCACAAATTGCTTAACAGAAGTCACAACACCATTCTTTTTTCTTTTTTTTTTTTTTTTTTTTTTTTTGGAACTGAAGTGCAGAGTACAAAAACATTTACTAAAACCACTTTGCTAGAAAGCTAACAAAGGTTAGAAATCAAAACTTCTAAATGCAGTCTCCTACCTAATCAGCAGAGAAAACAGCTTCCTGGACCTGAAAAATGAAATGAAGCTTCTATGTCATTCTTCCAGAGTTGCCCAGAGAAGGAATTTCAATTCTTCTGGTCCTGATAAGGGTCTGTACTGCAGGAAAAAGCCATATTCCCTTCAAACCATCTCAGCCCAGGTAGCTGCCATAGGTATGCCAGCATTGTTACAGACCAGCCCCTTGCAAGGCGGGTGCTGGGCTTTGTGCACATTACATTGATTACAAGGGACTTCAGGTGAGAGAGATGTTTGCCTCTTCTTGCTGTCAGCTTGCAGTGGTACTTCTGATCACAGACCAGCAAAGAGCTAAAGGCAGTCCCTGGGTTTGTATCAAAACCTCTTACTAACCAGTTGTAAAAGTTGCAGTGGAGGAGGCATATTTCTGTAGCCTCACTACTAATATTTTATCTTGCTGTCTTTGCAGAGTTGTTTTTACAAAGTCAGGTATTGGCTGGACCCCAACAGCTCTTATCACAAATCAAATTTTGCATTTATTTGCACTTTTGTCATTGGAAAGGAGGAGGTTTTATTAATAGCAGTGCTAATGTCCATATCTGGAATTCACTTCTGGATGGAGAAACTCCTGTGCCAGCGTTCAGCCAGGAGTGAACTTTATGGTCGTGTTATCAACCCTGAAAACAGGAGATTAAGCAACAGCCGCTGAAGTGGTAACAGATTTTTAACTCTATCAGAATCAGCTGCCCACCCTCTGTATTGTTTCCCTGTAGTATCCATCTCTCATACTTGAAGGTTTCCCCAATGAAAGAGAACCACCATGTAGCATTATTTGTAAAACAGCTCTGTCCTGAAACCTGATAGTGCATGAACCCAACCTGATAATTTATGAACTCACAGCTAAGCAAGAAACAGTTCCCCTGCAGCCCAGAGAAAATATACTGTAACATGCTAAATCTCTTTTTAAAATGTAAAATCATATTGCCATTCAGGTTTGTGGCTTTTTAAAATGTGGTTGTGCTCAGAAAAGTGACTGTAAAAACGGCACACTTTTAATCAATGGATCTGCTGTCTTCTGCAGGAAATTTGAGTCAGATATGTTTCATTTACTGACAAAAATAATACCTTGTTTTTGTATTTTCTACTCTGCTGGCAACATAGAAACTATACAGCCCTGGGAAAAATAGCCAGCTCTCCTCTGGTTCACGCATCATCAACAGCACAGGTAATTAATTTTAACCACTGGGTTTTGATTGCCTGTGCAAAGAGATTAGGTTGATTTTCATATCTGGGGCTGGATTTACTGAGCTACTGGCTAGAAATACTGGGCCACTTTTTCCAGTGGTACTCAGCTGGCTTCAACTGCAGCTGGAAATCTGACCCTTCGTTTTCTTGATGCTTGCCCACTTTGAGCAGGGATCTCTGCTCAGTGGTGACACTGCCACACAGCACACAGATTATGAACTGGCATGTGTCCCTGCACAGTGGGAGGACAACCTCCCCTGGACCAGCAGTGTCACCTTGGCCTCACTGCCCACTAGCTGTGTGAATAATGCCATGCTTGGGATCTCAGGTACCCAACAGGGTATGTACCCCTGGCTCACCTCAGCTGCAAAATAAAATATGTGCTGGTATACCACTGGGACACCTGGCTGGTGGATCATCTAGGAGGCAGATACTGGGGTAAAATGAGTCTCTAGCCACCAGCAACTACACAAAATGACCACTAGTCTAATTCACTCTGTGTAGATGTTCAATCCAGTACTTAGCAGGCTGGGTAACCCTCTCAACCCATGCCACCCCTCCTGCTGACACAGCCTTGCTATCATTCCCTGGCTGTGAGCGCTAGCCCACATCTGTCACATCCGGCTGTTTTCAGAAGGATTTAGCCAACAGGTGGACTGAACTGCCAGTGCACTTCATCTGGTCCTGGCTCATTTTGTTTACAGTGCCAAAGCAACTCAAAATGAAATTACCCTTTCAAAACAGTTTCCAGATTAAACGATCTTCTAGCTGCAAATGAAAGCCATGCTGTCACCCAACAAGCCAGCTGTTTGTTTGCAACCCTGGAAATAAGCGTGCTGGAAGCAGACAAGAAAGCTTTCAAGTCAGTCCATTGTTGACTGCAAGAGACGATGAAGCTGAAATTGCCTCACATTTTCCAGCTAAACCAAAGCAGGAAGCTCCCATCCTGAGGGCCTGAGTTACAGGAAGGGCAGCTCTGCATGAAAAATTCACATTTGCCACGAGCAAATACACCCTACACATGGCATTTTGCATGGAGAACGTGGTGAGCTGGCTCTGCAAAGCTGAACATCAGCTTTCACCTCTTTGGTGAGGCTGAGGAATGGTGTCAGTGCTTGCCAAATGGCTTTGCCAGCTAGAAGAGTTTCTGCAATTTCTGTGTAAGGTAGATGCCTGTGTGGACTCTTTCTCATGGGCTATGACTGATCACTAAATTAAGATCCTCCACAAAACATTAAACCTGTAACTGAATTTTCCTTTTCTGATTTCATGCAAAGTTTGACATTAAACACAACTGTCTTAGGTAGCTAAGTCCACTTGTCCCTGATATTTCATTATGACAAATGGGATGTATTTCCATCACTTATCATAAGATCAACACTGCAGCCAAGCAAGTGTTAGCTTATTTATTGTCAGCCAGGGGATGGATGGTCTTAAGTGCCTCCTTAATCAAAGGGATGATTTCTTAACAAAGTCTCTTCTCACAGATGAAGTGTCCGTCTTCAGTCTTTGTCCATTGCTCTGTCAAATCTTGTCAATCACACTGATTGTGGTCATTTGCAAAATGAGTTTGTTCTGGCTGATCCAAACAGGGCAGTAAAATAATATCAATTTTCATTTTTTTCTCTTGAGGCCATTGTTGGTGTGATTTTCCTCCCTTGATCTGACAAGCCTAGAAGTGACCAGGTGGTCCTTCCTCCCTCCCTCTCACTGCATGGCCCTTCCTCGTGGATCTGCTGCATTTTCAGGGAGGAGATGGGCTCGGTGGGGCAACCACATGGAAACCCTGCTTGGCCCCAATCACCAGGACCAGGCTAGACTGGCAGAGTTGGGTCTGTGTGCTGGGTCCTTCCCCACCTCTCCTCCCCCTGCACCCTGCTACTCCAGAAGTGGCTTTGGAACAGGCATGGAATTATATCTTCACTCTGCAGTATTTTGGCCAGGCTCAAGGGATATACATCTCTGGTAAAGGGCTTTCCCAACATTTCCTGCAATAAGGAGCCCACAGGCAGCCCTGGCTGGCCAGGGGAGCTGCATGAGCACCCCGATAAGGCCCGACCTGGTGGTGTTTGTACTTCTTAGTCACCTTTATTTGTTTAAGAGGCCAGACAAGGCAAACATTTGTGATGCCTTGTTTATTCTGTGGCTTTCACTGGAGCATATTAAACTCATCATTACTTCATATAAGCCTGAGATAGGCATTTTTTTGCTGGCAAGTGTTGACAGTAAGTAACAGACACTCTGCCACAAGGTAACATGTTTATATACTGGTGCGAATGCCTGGTGGATTTTATTCCTGTAAAACTATCACAGATAAAGAAGCTACTATCAGATAAGTGACTATAATAAATGGCCACAATTAGTGCTCTGCTGATGAGACTACTCGGTGGTCTCTCTGCTCTGCTTTAGACAAACCCCAGGCCCAGCTTGCTTAGTATAAATGGAGACAAGAACCATGTAAAATAACATCAGCCTCTCTTGATTTCTGGGGGTGTTTTACCAAAATACCACTGCTAATTGAATTGAAATCTCCTTGTATTTATCTTCAGAGGACATAAAAATGGGAAAATCAAGCCAGAAATAAAGATGTTCATTTATGTATTTATGTACACACACACACACACACACACTGGCTCCTTACAGGTTTCCCTCTCTTTTAGGACTTTGGGTTACTCTGTAGGATTTCATCCCAGCTGGCATTAGTGTTCACCAGCCTTTCTGTTTGATGCCACTGGAAATATCTTTAAGAGTCAGGGGGGCTGGAGAGGCATCACCTGAAGCTGCCTGCACTCCACCAGAGGAGTGTGCACCCTGCTGCTGCCGCCCCAAGTGTGGAGTGAGACATGCCCTAGACACTTCCACTCCCCAGCAACATGTCCCCCCAGGAGAAGGGAGGGAACAGGGTCTTCCCTGTTCTCCCCAAGCTCCTGGGAGCTTGCTGAACCAGCACAGGCACTGCAGGGGAGGCAGTGCCACCACAGTGCAAACCTGGGTGCAGCTACCTTCACCCCAACAGCCCTGGGGACAGATGCAGTCTGCTCTCAGCCCTGTGTCAAACCTCGGCAGCAGTCCAGAGGGCCTGATACACCTTAAGAGGTCTGCTTGTGTTCTGGATATATTTGTATTCATGCAGCACTTAGTGCCTCTCTAAATCAGTGCACCACATCCCACCGTGAGTCCAGACAAAATCCTTTCCATGGAACAGCCAAAGTCCTCCACAAAACACCCACTTATCACATACAAGATACCAATCCTCACCTTTGCCAACAAGAGAATGCAAGAATTACAGTAGAAGAAGCAGTGCCACCCTGGAGCTGTACAGAGCCAAGCCCCAGCAAGAACCAAGCTCCACATCCTCTCTGCGCCCCACTGGTAAAAAACACTCACCCCTGAGCCTTTCTCAGGGGCTGTAGTATTGATAAGGAGCTGATAAAACAGTCCAACCCCATTTCTCTTCCCTTGACTGCAGATCAAGCTCATACTGCTTCACTAATTCTTCTTACAGTCACTGTTGTAAAGGCATCTCTGTGGATGTCTTGTTGCAGTAGATCTCAAACATGGGACCCTATAATTTAGGCATTTTGGGTCTTTAAAATGCATTTATACTCTTGCACAGTCCTGTCATTTATAGAATGACTTGCATTTACAATGGACTGCTCCTACATATAGACAGAAATGCATGTATGTAGGTACATGTCCACACTCCAACACACACATATGGGAATCTGTATGAATGTGCTGAAAGAGATTTCCAACGTATTTTCACTGCCATTAAAATAATGGTAATAGAAAAGCCCAAAGGGAATGCTTGTGAAACACAGCCTGTAACCCTCTTGAGTTAATTTTCATCTGTAACTACACATTTTGTTGGTGTAGTGTGAAAATGGAACCATCCAGCACAGTCTCGTGAAGATGCCTCTGGATCTATCTTCAACCCCCTCCTGAAATGCAACAACTTCCTCAGAACCAGCTACTGGGAGAAGCTCTTCCATAAAATCATGCTCCTACTGGGTTTTATACTTCTACTGGATTTAATATTTCCTAATAAGAGAATTTGTATTGCAGGGCAGAGGAACCCATACACACTGCATCCCAGGAATTAAGTACTTGTGCACAGTAGGTTTAACGGTGGTTCTTTGTATTCCTGTTGCCAGAATATCTCATAAACTCACAAAAGTTATGCAGGCATCAGTGTGTTTTCCTTTTCATGAGCTTAAAGCTGATTTATTTGACCTCTGAAAAACAGGATAGTAGTCCTTGCTGAAAACTCCATGGAGTCCAGATAAAAGGAAGACTGTCAAGTAGTGTAAGTCCCAAATCTGAACTTCCTTTGACTATAATAATTTGACTACAGTGTTCACTTAATTCTCTTGAAACCAGGATATGGTTTGTGCCCACCTATCCAATTTATATATGTTTGCTCCTGTAGATTTTTGCATGCATAAAGCCCTGAGACTTCCCAGTGAAGTGACTCAGGTGAGACAGCACATTACAACAAGCTGCAACAGAGTAAGCACTGCTCTAAGGCACACAAAAAATCCATGTGGGGCTTTGCACCCCAAAGGCAATGATTACTATTACACTGGTAAGAATTTCCTTAGAGAGTACAGGATCTTAGAGCAGAGCAAATAATTTCTCTCAGTGATTTTTCTTTATAGGTTTTTTGCATTTGTAAGAGGGCTCTGTGCATGAGGCAGAAATCTCAGCATTAGCAGTTTATGACAATTTACAATCTTCACATCAAAAACAAAACAAATGGGAAAAATCAATAGGAAAAATTAATTAGTTTCCCCCCATCCTGGCTCAGGCCTGGATTGCATGGTGATAGACATTGAAAGTTAACAAACAGATCCATTTATTTCCCAGTATCAATTTCACCTGTGACAAATGAGCCACAGTTACTTGCATGCGACCCTAAATATACTTATCTGCAGCACCAAATCTCATTGAAAGTACCCAGAGCTATTACCAGCCTCCAGGTGCTTAAATAGATCATTCCCAACCGTTAATTCTAGTGAAATGTACTTTTAGAGACTAAAGATGTGGATCCACACATGAGTGGCATACTGAGGGAAGGGCAGCAGCGTCCCCTGGTAAGCAAGGACACAGGTGTGACCTGTGCTCCATGAGCACTTCACACAAACACCTTGAGGCTGTCCTGAGGCTGCTGTGCTCCTGTCTGGAATATTGTCAAGGTGAGGAGCTCACAACAGGAGTTTCATACCTGTGTGGCTCGTGCCAAGCCCTCCTGTTTGCATGGAGAAAGAAGATGACTTCTGCCATCAGAAGACCTCGTTCTTAGATGAAATTAGGGATTACCTGGAACTAAGGATAACTGTTTAGATCCTGTAGATCTTCCTCAGCCACAAAAAGAAAATGCTTTTACTTAATCCTAGAAGTGCCTGATATTTCCCACTGACTATTCTACTGGAATTTGTTGTCCCCATGATTATATTGGAGTCATCAGGTATACAAATCTTTTCAAAAACATCTGAAACTACTGGAAAATTGGATATTTTTATGGCATCAAGTAGGATGGACATTCAAGATGATGGGGGAAGAGGGGAAGATATTTCCAAAAAACAGAGCAAAAAAGCTTTACGTTTTACCTCTCCTTTCCCTATTCTGGCCATTCTACTTTTTAAATCTTGTATATAAGTATTTCTGAGTCAGCATTCTGCAAAACCATGTTTTCGTAAATTAAACAGCTATTAAATATAGCTCCAGAAATTAAAATAGCTATTGAGTTCCTCCAAAAACGCCTCCTTAAATGACAGTTCAGGAAAACATCATTCACCTTAATGGAGAACCACTGTAATGGAGCAAGAAGCAACTTGGAAGCAGAAGCGAAGACGGGAAGACATGGTTCAAGTTCCCCCTCATATTTTCTTAGGGAAAAAACCTATCTTTTCATAAGCTCACACACAATCCCAGCCAGGTCCACATAGATTTAGACAGGACTTGGTTCAACCTCTCCACTCTTCCCTTGTTTCTAAGTTTAAAAAAAGCCCTAGGAAAAAAATTGTGCTTGGCAAAGGTACATGCATATATATCTTAAGACACAGAGAGAACTATATTAATGCTGGTGGCTGGATTGATTTGTGCATGCAGGGGCTGGGAAAGGATCCCTACACTCAAATCTGTTTCCTGAGTCTTCAGCTTAACCTACTGAAGTTTGCAGCCCTGTTTGAACCTAGAGCTAATTCACAATACACCACAAAATGTAATGATATTTTCCATTTCACTGGTACAGTAAATGCACTGTTTAATACCCTACCCTAATTTCAGGCTTTAAAATATAATGGCCAGAGAGGTGAAAGAGAGGTGTCCTTTTCATGCACAGCCCAGGTCAACCAGGGGATGTGAAGTGCCTGTTTCTCAGCACCAGCCTGGGTTAATCTGTTCCATTGGCTTTGATTCTTGGCCTGGATTTACACCAAGAAGTGTAAATCAGTCAGTCAAATGTCCAAACAGATTGCAAATGTGACTGGGTTTAAACAACAAAAAATGTGTCTACAATATTTGTTTGTGCCCCAGAAGCTCCACACATTTAAAAAAAAAAAAAAAAAAAATTAAGGCAGCCTTTTACAGTCTGGACCTTTGTGGCTGATTTTTAGCTTTCCTGTTTTCATCTACATGTTCAAGTTGCTAAAAACCCATCCTGTTAAGCCTAATAGCCTAATGTGTCTGGCATTCATTTTCACCTCAGTACCATCTACAATAATGAGCAACAGATCCCTGATCTACAGCTGTAATGCCTCTCCAGGAGTATCTGCCAGTAAAAAAAAATTAAATAAAACAAAAAGAAAAGGAAAGGATGAGCAGGATGAGCCTGCCTCCAGCTTAGGACAATTCCTTGGTCCTATTTTCCTGGATAATCACAGTAAGATGTTGCACTTTCATTTTTTATGGGGAGGGTGAAGGGGTTTCTGTTTTAATGAGCTCATAACCTGGCAAATAACTGAGACTTTTCCAGTTCCTGTGGGATGTATCTGTTCTTTTTATTTCTGCATTAGTGAAATTAAGCTGTGAGCATTGGGTAAACAGAAAAGTGTCTTATGATCACTGGCCCTGGTGAAGTTCTTATGCTCAGTGACATTTCCTTTCTATGGCTTCTTCTCCGTTCCAGTCTTGGTGGAAGCACCACTTTGCTGGCAATAACAGGAGGGAAAAGGGAAATTTTTGTTTGTATGCCAGTGAATGAGCAGCTGAAGAACCATTCACCCCATAACATTCACACTCAAAAATTTTCTTAGAGCCTTCTTAAGAGGACCAAAGCCCTGACCCAGAGCCATGTCTTCCAGAGGGACAGCTGAGGGCTGCCAGGGAGGGGGGTATAAAAGCAGGGTGAGTTATTAAACAACCCTTCCCTCACACTGTCCTGCCTCTAACAACTTCTAGGACTGTGCATGCCTGATGTGTTTACATCCTTGGTGCCCCGTGTGAATTTCTGACATAATTTTGTTGTTTTCCCTTGAGTTTTATCTTCTAGCATCCACTAAACCCTTGGAAAGGCTTCCCCTTTTGTTGGCCTTCACCCTGGTTCCTGTTAGTTCTGTTTGAAGGCCCTTTGGCTGTGCACAGAAACGTGTGCCTCTCTCTGAGTCCTTTCTCATTTCTGTACTTATATTGTTGCATTGAAGGGTAGCTTTGGTCAGGCTCAGATGACCTCCAAGCCTTCCCAGAGGTAGGAATGGCAAGGGAGGGGATGGCAGCTACAGCACGGGAGACAAGTGAACCTCGTGTTTGTGCCTCACAAGCTGTGAGCTCACAGCTGGCTGAGGAATCACTTCTAAGTAAGAAAATTGCAGGCATTTGGTCTCATATCCTGCAAACAGAAAAAGGAACTCTGACCTCTGAAAGTATTATGCTGTAAGTAGTTCTGTATGCAGGTCCATTAGCAACAAACATGTTGAAGGAAGTTATTGTTGTGGTAATTTTATTGACAGAGCTGGAAAATCCCTTTGTATCACTTCTCTCATTCTCTTCACTTTTTGCTTTGCTCTGCACACACGTCTCCTAATTTGGGCTCTCCAGGCTGAGGCAAGCAATATAAGAACTGCAATGACTAAAACAATGTGAAAGAGTTGACAACCAAAAAAATCCCTCAGGAGCAATTACTTTAATACCTTCACTTTTTTTTTTTTTTTTTTTTTAACAAAAAAAAAAGGCAAGCAGTCTGGGAAGGAAAGGTGTGAAAAAATATTTAATAGGCAACAGGAGAGCTTCATTTCTAAAACACAGAAAACTCATCTCAGTGGAGCTTGCTGAGATCTTAGGGGACATTATTGAATGGGAAAGAAAGAGTGGAAATCCATCTTAGCCAAATTTGAAAGGGAACATCAGTACCATTTACCCTCATCTCTGACTTTTCTCAGCATGAAAGCTACCTATTGAGATGTGGTTAGATTGCCTTTGAGACATTTGTAACAAATATGAGTCTAAATATGAGTGATTGGGATATTCAGTGCCTTGGCATATACCCGGGAATGTGTGTTGCAGCAGGGGTTTTGGCCACAGAGAACAGCTGACAAAGTGCAGCACAAAAGAGTTACATCTGTGCTGGGAAGCTCCTGACTGTTCCTTTAACAGTGTAGGAGTAGACTGGAACTCGGTAGGTAGAAAAGTGCTTTACAAGATCAAAGATACTGATTTGGAATAGAAGCGTTTCATGCAGAAAGTGCCAGAGGCATCTGGTAAACACCCTGAAACTGGATAGCTGAACTTGGACTGCAACACTTGGGGATAAAATTGGTGACAATGACTTTAGTAACAGGATTGAGAGCAATTTGGATTTTTGAGCACTATGAGATCTGATGAAAAGCACCAAGAGGGAGCCGAGTGTACAATTATTGTTATTATTAAAAGCAGTATTACAACACTGATATTATGAACAAATTGGCAGATGGCAAATGCCTTTCAGTGAAGGCAAATGCAAAATAATGTGTCTGGTAGCAAGGAGGGGAGCTAATGATTATGTGCTAAATGAAACAGCCATTCACCATGATGGTCAGGAAAAAACATTTGGGAGTCATTGTGGAAAATACATGGAAACCATTAGCCCAGTTCAGAATAGCAGAAAAGGTAAAAGCAAGAGGGGCTGTGTTGTTCCTGCATGATACTCTGGTTGGGTGCCCTATTCCTGAGCTCTCCCTGTGCTGTGGATGTGTTCACATTGACCACAAAAGCAGGGGTCCCATTCAGCTGGGCAAGGTGTCCCCGTACCCAAAAGCAGAGTCCCTGCTCCAAGGCATTTAGGGTAGAAACCTCAAAAAGGCCAGAGAACTTGTCCCACTGCAGGCACAGGGCCCTCTTGGCCATCCAAAGCCAGAGGAAGGAAGCCCTTCTGTCTGCAGCATTCTGTGAGAGGCAAACCAGCCAAGACAGCCAACAGGACCAGGCAGAGGTCACAGCTCAGCACCTCCAGGCTCTCTCTGTGCCCACGAGGTGAGAGGGCAGGATTTTGTCTTACACCACCCCTGACAGAAGGTTGAGGTCACCGTTGCCATGACCTGAGCTCACACCCTCCCAGAGCCACATGGACCTGCTTTGCCCAGGACTGAAGCTGCATTTCTGAGGCAAGCCTGTTTAAAGAGGTGAGTGAAGCTCTTCTCCATTCCCTCAATGGAAAGCAGGACACAGGGCTGAAGCTGGACAGGAAGGAGGCAACAGTGAAGGAATCCAAAAGTTGATTTTAACTGTGTGATGAGGATTACCTGCACAGCATTCAAAGGGACAAACCAGGGCTTCATTTGTTATAGTATGACACAACTGCTCCAGCTCTAGCTGCCCACAACTTCCCCCGCTTCAGCAGCAATTTCTGTCAAGCCTTTCTGACTGCCAGGGCCAGACCCGAGCCATTAGCACAGAGGTGGATGGCTTTTGTTTGCTTTTCTCCTCATCCTTTTTTTTTTCCAAGTGGGCTCTACTGCTAAACTCTAAGAGAGCTTTGCTCATTTAAAAACAGAAAGGTCTGAGTCCAGTCATCTTTTAGTGACTCGCTTGCAGCCAGTTTTCCCACAAAAATAAGCAAACTGGAGAAAGGAGTCAGAGCCTAAGCCCTTTATGGGAGATTGATTGTAAAGCTGGTGGCAATGTGACAAGCTGATTTGTGGTGGCTCCTCAGAGCTTGTTTGAACTGTAAACCTCAGCCACATTTATTTATTGTATCAATACTGGTTTGTCACAACCAGCCTGAACATAAATGTTGCTATCTCATGCGCTGACCATGGAATGCCAGGCACGGGAGGGCACAGATATGTGTCTCTGTGTGGGTATCTGTGCATTCACATGTCTGAGACACATTGTGCATGCCCTCCCGTCCCAGTTATCCTCTTCTTTGCTCCTGGATCAGGAGCTTGGCCTGCTGCCACATTTGGTGAAGCCACAGCTTTCCATGACAGCACCAGCCTGAGGCTTCGTGGCTCCTTCACAGCGACCTGGACCCCTTTGCAAGGCTTAGTTCCCTTCACTGTCATCTTTTCCAGTGATAGCTGCAGCAGCTGTTTCTTCTTCCTGCATGGCATGTGGGTTGCCAGAAAGCCTGAGGGGCCCACCAGCCAATTTCCATACTTGGATCTAGGTCTGTATCTGCATCATATTTTCTTGAAACAGTAGTCACATCGTGGGTCTCTCTGCCTTCTACACAAGCAGGATTTAATGTCTTCCTCAGCAGCACTGAGCTCATCTGCTGTAACATGAAGTCATAAGAAGGATTGTCTCTTCTCTCATTAATGTAATCACTTTAGAGTAGTTGATATATCCTGTACACAGCTTATGGTGTAGAGTTTTATGGCATATTGCTGCACCTCCATATAAGTCTAAACTGGTCATAAAAGATAATCACTTACTGAAGAAAAATATATTAACATTGCTGAAACTAGGACAAAAAGCTATTTTCATAGCAACGAATAAATAAGTGCCTTGGCAGAAGTCCTACATTTTTTTGCACAGAAAAATGAAGATAAAAGGGAAAATGCTATACCTTTCCACCACCTCTTTCTTATCTTTTACTCTGACCTTTTTCTCTTTCCTTCCTTCCCTCATCAGCTGTGATCAGAACTGTAATATTAATAATGCTAGAAGCACTGCAAGCCTCTTGCTGGTACCGAAAACCCCTGGATTTACAGGCTAAACATTCTGTGGCAGTCTCCACAGACTCCAGTGGCAGTCTTGGAAATGTTTTTGCCTTTTTTCTTAGAGGCATCAGCCCACTAGGAAAATTAATAATGTTGAGAAGCAGGACTGTGCTGTGCCTACCTCGAGTACCAGAAAACAGCACTGAGTCAGACTCTGCTTCTGAGTAAAACTTGTCTAGACACAAAATTAGATTGGGTTAAAAAGACTTCTGTATTTCTGCTCTCTTCTGTTTATATGGCTCATATCAACACAGTATTTTAGTATGTGATGTCTATTTATATATTTAACAGTTGTTAGTTAAACTGCTGTGCAAAGCACTGTCTGGATATTTTTTATTTTAGTTTAAAAGTGAGTCAAAGTACAGTTATATGTATAGCATGATATAAGACTACCAGGGCTCTCCAGTGCAAAAGGCAAAATGTAAAACTACTTGTTGAGAAATTGTGAATGTTCTTCTTCTAGAGGTGTTCAAGGATAGATTCGATGAGGCTTTGGGCACCTGGTCTGGTGGGAGGCATCCCTATTCCTGGCAGGAAGGTTGGAACTAGGGAACCTCTCTCTTTAAGGGCCCTTCCAACCCAAGCCATTTTATGATACTTACATACACCCACCTTGCCCATAGCCACGAGGTCCTCCCTTCATCTGAATTATGCATCCCACAAGGAGTCCTTCACAGTAGGACAGGATTATAAACACTTGCAGGGTAATTTCCAGCAAGGCTACAGTAGGAACTAATTTGCCAGAGCTGGAAAAATGAATCTGTCATCACAAGATCAGTACTTGCAAGTAAAAGTGTTCAAGTTTAGCTTAGGAAATTGTTTGCCTTGGCTTCAAGTCTGTCCCTTTTAATGGATATTTTGTATTTCAGAAGCATAGAAATGAAGGAGTGTGTACTTCCATCAATATTTCAACAGCCTCTGGCTTTGGAAATATCTCAAACAGCCCATCTCTTCACTTTTTTTGCTGTGCATATGTAAAAAATGGCATGATCTCTGCTATTTCAGCAGGTGTCTTCTCATTGTAGAGTGCTCCATGTGCTGCCCAGGTCTGCGTTGTGCTCCCGCAGTCAGGCACCTCCATGGGCAAAGCAAGCTCAGCTCTCACACAGTAATGTTGACAGTGCAATCCAAAAGTAAAGTTTTGAAAAAATGGTGCCAAGCAAATGGATCCACACTGGAAACAAAAAACAAATACAGCAGCTGAAAGCCGGATTCGTTTCACATGCCTGAGTAAGAACAAACTGAATCTGTCAGTCAGCAAAGGGCAGTTACCAGGAATTGTCTCCCAGGACCTCCACACTCTGCCATGGATGAGAACGTTTTACCTCAGTCAAGCATGGGATGCCTATGCATTTTCATATATCATTCCCATGTAGTAAGAAATGAGATATAATAAAATATATATAAAAATATATTTCTTAAATAATAATTATTTATTCGTAATTAATTAATAAATATTTATTATAAAATTGTAATTTAAAAGTGTGTATCACTTCATCGTCACTATCTCTCCCAGATAACACTGTCTCATTCAGGATTACAAGGATAGGGTTACTGCCCCAGATGAGCCTTCTTCAGTATACTCTTAGGCATTTCAGGTGAATCTCACCCTTCAAGGGGCAAAACAAACCTGAAAGAAAAAAAACCCTGTTCCCAGAAAAGCTTATTTGCAGAAGGTGCCTCCTGCCTTTTAGCAAGACTGTTTTGAGGGGAGCAGTTCAGCCTTCTGTCAGAGGCCGTCTCCAATCCACATTTGAAGGCATTAACTCCACCCTAGCTGAATCCAAGACAATAACTTTGGGCACCAAATACCTCCGAATCATTTCTTGCTCACAGCCAGTTAGTACCAAGGCAAAAGTTTTCACTGCACTAGAGATGAGCTAGAAAAGCCAAAGTTGAAACTAATTCAACATTCCAATGCAACAGTAGATTAAATAATTGCTCAAGAAAATGCGTGCAGGGCCCATTATTGGTACACAGGAACATTTCAGGGATATTTTAGTCAACTGCCTTTAAAAAAAGACAACTATAGATGAAAAATACCCTCTTAGCATTTCTTTCCTACAAGGAGCAGCCTAGGCTTTCATTTTACTCATTTTTCTGATTACTATTCCATACCATCCTTTTTAAACAATGACATTCAAGGAATCTTACCTGCTATGCTTTTTGTAAATGGCCTTTAAAATACTTTATCATGCTAAAATTTCTTTTTGAAAGGTCAAAAATTGAATAAACAATCTCAGTCTTTTTTTCTACCAGCAGGCTTAGTGCTATCACTTTTTTTTTCTTTTTGCCTTGGTTGTTTTTCTGCCTCATGGTTACAGAAATAGTAGAACTGGCAAAAAAACATGGGGACAAATTTAAGCCTGAGTAAACCTTGTTCATGATGCATCAGATCAGTGAAACTTAGGCCTGGGATTGAGGCTACTCCAGCAGAAAACCCCTAATTTTAATCACTGCCTTTCATAGGACAGATCTTGACACAGGCTTCCATCACTGCCAGCTCCGGGGTTACTGGCTTGGGTGAGCCCCACCACTAGGACAGAGGTCCACACAAAGCACAGATCTCCACAGTAGGTTTGCCTCAAGCTTTGCAAAGGGTAGGAAAGAGCTCTTGGGTGTTTCCTAGGACTGGTCTTGATGTGCTCAGTTTGAACAATGGGACCTTTGTGAGGTTGCATTGAGGGCTGGGTCAGTTCCCACTTAACCACGTTGTGCTGTCAACCAGCACCTGAGCTGGACTAAAAAGAGCAGGGATTATACTGAAATTTGGCCCAGGAGGGACAGTGAGGGTTCAGTTTGAAGGGGCACTGACCAAAGGAGAGCTAGACAGCGCTCAAAGCTTCAGCAGCCCATCAGCTCCTGAACCCCACCGTTCATGAGGACGGACAGCCACCGTGCTGGGATCCATGCACTGCCAGGGTCTTCTGCCCTGCATCTGTGCCAGCATCAGCCAAGGAGAACCCTAAAATAGCACCTTACAAATTTGAGTGGGAAGAGGGAAAAGGAAAGTCTGATTACCTTCAGAGCAAATGGCCCTTTGATATCAAATTCTCAACCTCACAGCCTCAGCCTGCTGGCCTCTGGGGATCAGTGTGACCCCAGGGTGGGTGGGAGCAAGTCACTAAGTGGTGCATGGTGACCCAGCAGTGCTGCCTGCATGGGCTGGAGAAGGGCTCCTCTCTAGTGATGAGGCTGTGGCCAGGCCTGGGGCTCGTCCTTGGAAGCGTGGAGTGCTCCAGTGATACGGGCTGGCTTCGGAGCTCGTGCATTTCAGAAACACGCTAAATAAATAAGCCGACCCAGGATCGGCAACCACTGCTCCTGTAGGAAATCCATGCAATGAAAAAGTCATCAGCCCTGCCTTTTTTTATCCATTCCTCTCATTCCTCAACTTGAATTTCTTTCCATGCTGTGCTTTCCCACTCCTCAGCCCCCTGCCTACAAATGTCTGTTTCCTTCAGAGCTGCAGTATTGGCCACCAGCAAGGAAGAAAAAGCTGATAAAAGATGATACACAACTCTCATTATTCCGCAGTTTTCTCTAGGCAGATTTAGAAAGGTCCCGAATGCAAAGAGAAATTAAATCAGCAGGTAGGAAGACAGATGCAAAGTGAAATTCAAGATGCTGAAAAGCTGCTTTTCTCCAGAGGTCCGACTCTTCCCTCTGTCCGGAAGACAGGAAAGAGCAGACTGTTCATGACAGAGGAGAGAAAACTTCTGTGGGTCTTCAGGGGGAACTCAATCAAAGAAATTATTTTCCCACAGACCAGAGCTGAACAAAGCTTAATGGCTTTTTCCTGATTGAGGAATAAACCAACTATTAATTTATGACTTGAAGTGTATATAACAACCTTCCAAATGTTTTCCAGTTATGCAGATACTGATGCCCGTGTCTTTTCTGTTTGGGTTTGGTTCTTGCCAGCTAATTTAGCTAATGGGCAAAATATTCGTCATGAAGCTGCATCTAAAAAAAAAAAAAAAAATTAAAAATGGCTAATTAAAAAGAAGGGCTGGCCTAATATTCTATATGTGTGCATAGAGAGGAACATATATTAAAGCATAAGCACATGGTGGGCTGGAGGGAGGGTGTTGGCAGCGGGAAGGCAAGGGCCCCCGTGCAGGTCGCTGGTGAGGGGACAATCCTGCTCGGGGAGAGCAGTGACAGTGCAGAGGGGCTGCTGATGATGCCAGCACACACCACATCGCTGCTCGCCGGACTTCTGCGGAGCTGACAGACGGCTCTGGATGGCTTTGTTTGTTTAAACGAGAGCCGACGTTTTATCAGCAATGAGGGGCAGGCTAAATAATTCCCTGGGCCGGCGAGTGTGATCCCTGAGATTACGGGCTGCGTCCCAGGAACTGAGCCCCGCAGCACCTTGGTTTGTATGCACCCCTTGTTTGGGTGGACGGGATAAATTGTAAAATGAGATGGCGTTATTAGCATCTTCCTTTGGCTTCCTCTCGCCGAAGGAAAACTGCAGAGGGAACACTGCTCAAGCATTTCCTTTATGCTCGTAAGTAAATCGTGAAACATCAGGGAATGAGACAGGTTTATGGCTTTCCAGTGAAATGCGATACAAGTCGCAGACACTGAGTGATTTCACAGTTACCTTTCCAAGTGCGGCAAGCAGAACAACAAGAAAGGGGAAAACCTCAACACCGTTTGCCTCTTGTTGTTGAAGGCTGGCAATGAGGTTGCAGGAGCAAATAACTTTTGTAACTTCCGAGCCGACCGCCTATGGACAGAAATACCAGCGGTAATGAAGCCACGGGACATTTAAAACAATTTATTAGAGGATTTGGCTCAAAAGACTGAGCGCCGCCACCAAAAACTACAAAAAAAAAAAAAAAAAAAAAAAAAAAAAAAAAAAGTCAAAAAAAAAAAAAAAAAAAAAAAAAAAAAAAAAAAAAAAAAAAAAAAAAGTCATGCGATCACTGCTGTTTCAAAGTCAGGACCGCGGGTGGGTGGGGTTTACATTTTCGTGATGCTTTTGGCAGCCCCCGCCCGTCCCGTGTGCTGCTGCAGTGCCTCATGGAAGAACTAACCTGTTTTCCCCGATGCCGTCCATGCCCTCCGGGGGTGGGGAGGGGAGGTGCACAGCCCAGGGGAGAGCGAAGCCACCACGGGTAGGTCCCTACCCTGTCCCTGGGCAGAGCCCGGCTGCCAGCTGCCGGCCCGCCCCCTCCCCGCCCGCACTAATATCATCCCTCTTCCAGGCGGAGACTTCAACGCCCCTTACACCTCTGAGGCTATCAAGAAGACGGTCGGAATACAATAAAATGCATAAATTCGCCTCTTTTCTCGCACCGCCCCCACCCGGGCCTGCGGGAAGAGGGGGAAGGTGAAGCAACCTTTCACGATCATCCACTTTAAAACGCGAGTGGACTCCCCCGCATCCTCCCCTCGGGGTTCTCCCGGGCGATGACTCTCACGAGTCCCTCTCCAAACGCCGCTGTGAGGTGCCTTTCACTCTTTCCCAGCTGAGCATCTCCGGTGCTGCGCCCAGCGCTCCCGGACATCAGGTTTGGGAGAGGTTCCCGCACCGACTCCTTCAGCAAGGGAGAAGAGGGAGGGAGCGAGGGGGAGGGAGTCCGGAGGGTCAGCGGGCACCCTCCGTGCTGGCAGCCCGGCGGCATCTCCGGGCCCGGCTCCTCTCGGCGAGCATCGCGCTTTTCTCTGCCTCCCGCCCGCTCCAGCCTTTATGGCTAAACAAATTCACAGTTCACACGCAGTAAAACGTCGATACTGCGCGTAATGGTTGTGGGGGATAGGGTCTTCGCAGGGATCCTCATAAAATCTCTCTATTTAGTTTCGAGCATTTTCTTGTAATCAATAAAAGTTGTCTGTTATCTCCCGGCGCATTTAGCGGGGAAGTTTATTGCCTGCCGGGCGGATTAAGGGCGAGACAGGAGTGCACCATACATGGAAGGGACTCCCGAGTCCCTAGATCCGAGCCTCGGATTCATAAAATATAGCCATCCATTACGTTGCCGATATCTGGAGCCAGCAAATATATACAGACCATAAATTGTCGGCGGCGGGGTGCGGGCCGGCCGCGGGCGCGGGGGCTCGGCCCGCCCGCATTCCTGCCCGCGCCGGGGGGCGCCGGGGGGGTCCCCGGGCCATCCATCACCGCCGTGATGACTCTGCGATGCAGCAAATGGGTTCTGTAAAGAGGCAGCGTTTGACAAGGTGGCATGGTTATCCTGTCCAAATGATGCATAATATTAGTATTAGGGCTTAGATCATCGCATGCTTTTAAAATCATCACCGCTAACTAGGGCTGGGGGGGGTGGGGGAGGAAGGAGGGGGATGGGTCCTGGGGGCTTCAGGGGGCGAAAGTTTCCATGCAGATAATGATTATAGATGGTGGGATTTATGGGGAAGGGTGGGCGCACAAATAAACACGTCTACTGTAGCCGGAGAGAGGAGCTCGATCCGGCCAGGGCCTCTCCCCCGCCCGCTCAGCCCCGGGTGGGTGGCGGGGGCGAGGGACGGCGAGAGTCGGGGCAATCCACAGCTCGGCGGAGGCGTCAGAACCATTCCCACCTCCACTCCACCCCGGACAACATTCCCAAAGGCTTGAGGATAGAGTAGAGGACTCCTCCTACTCACCCACCGGCGGCTAGCCCGCCACGGCTGCCGCAGACACTGGTGGGTGCGGGCGGGAGGGGACTCTCCAGGGATGGCGAAGGGCCAGGCCATCCACATTAAGATTTGTCCTTGGAAATGCAACGCTGTGAAGAGAACGGTGCTGGACGTATTAACTTCTAGAGAACTGCAGAACAGTTCCCTGCAGTAAAGAGGGGAGCCGTACAGAGCCAAGCCCGAGCGAGAACCAAGCTCCACACCCTCCCTGTTACACCACTGGTAAAAATACTCCCGAGCCGTGCTGAAGGGCTGTAGCCGTAAGAAGGGGCTGTTGTACCAGCTGCAGCATAACCCCTTTTCTCTTCACCGACGGCCCGCGATTGTGGACTAAGCTCACGCTGCTTCATCAAGTCATCTTACAGTCACTGTCCTGGGCATCTCTGTTAAGATCCAGACAGGTCTCGTTACAGCCAGGAATTAAACCTGCCTGTAATAGAGGCACCTTTTGCCGAAAAGGTCTTTTAGAGCCATCGATACCCTCGCACAGAGAGGGTCAGGTATTTATACAGGCAGGTGTTTGCAATGGACTGCTTTTACATATAAGTATCTGTGTGTGTAGGGTTATGTCCATACTCCAACACGTATGTACAGATATCTCTATGAATGAGCTGGAAAAGAGAATTCCTGCACACTGTACTGGCGTTAAAATAACGATGATAATAGAAAATCTCAGATGGATTGCTTGTAAAACACAGGCTGTAATTCCTTCGAGCTATTTTTCATATGCAACTACGTTTTGTTTATGTGGTGTCGAAGGACAATGACAAGGCTTAGGGCCAGGTCTTGGGCTCGTCCATGGAAGCGTGGAGCGCTCTAGCGTCGCGGGCCAGCCTGGGAGCTCACGCATTTTAGAATTGTGCCGGGATGTTTTCCGGGAGACGGACCGGCTCCATGCTGCACCCCATCCTGCTCCTTCTTGCTTTCAGGCACGGGCGAGGGGGTCCGGTGGAGCTGGGGGGTCTGTCCCAGCCCCGCACGGGTCAGAGCCCTTTGTAGCCCGGCTTAAATGGGCCAAGGCCGGGCGGGCTCCGGGTTAGGGGCCGAGGGGGGACCGGAGTGCCTCTTCATTTCACATCTGACCCCTCGCCTCGGCGCCGGCACCAGGGCACAGCCCGCGGAGTGCTTCAGCAAAGCCCGGAGAGCACGGTGCCGTGAGGAGGATAAAATCCCCGCTCGGCGTGATTTATCAGCCGTGTCTGACCCCTGAATACTTGACTTACACGGCTGGTGACACACGACCCGGGAAATGAGGCCGGCCTGATTTGTGTGTGTGTGTCTGCGAGAGCCTCTTCCCCACCGACCCCTCTTTTGGGCTGCTGGGCAAGAAAGCCCGCAGCCTCTCTGCTCTCGCCAGCATCCCCCTCCTTTCATCACCCCCGTGCTGCCACGCAGGTGACGGGCCAAGCAGACAGGGGTGGTCCGAGCAGCCTCCTCTTTTCGTGGCCGAGGAAAGGAACTTGTCATCGCGAGGAGGCGGGAAGAGCAGGCGATGGCACCAAGGCCGGGAGAGATGGCCTGGGACCAGGCATAACTGGAGGGGTGTGATGGCTAGAAACCTTTGATTTGGGGTTTGCCCAGAGGACGGGGGTGGAGGAGGGTGGCCGGGTTTTTTAAGGCAAGCAGAAATTTGATTATAGCGTACGGCAGAGCTCTGTGATTTGCGGTGAGCGGATTTCATTAGCTACGGCCGTCTGAGTCTCGGAAAAGCTGCTCAGAGCCGCGGGGCAGGACTGAAGCTGACCCCGAGGGTGGGTGGCGAAAGGGGCTCGGCCGTGGTGCCGGTTCTCTGGGCCGCGGCTGCTGCGGGAGCGGGGCCGGGCGCTGCTCCTGCCGCTCCCCTCTCCCCGGATCGGCCCCGTGGCCGCTTTCCCCACTGCCCCGGCGGGCACGGACAGCCCCGGCGCCTGTGCTTGCTTTCCTCGGGAGGGGCTGTGGGGCACAGGGCTCCTCTCGCCCCACCTGCACTCGTGTCACCTGCCGCAGCCGCCACCGAGGCGGGAGGAGAGGGTTTGGCTCCGCTGGCCGCGGCGCTCACCTGTCCGCTTCTGCTGACGATGACGATGGTGGGTGGTGATGGTGGAGGCAGCAGCGGGCAGGAGGAGCCCGGAGCGGCCGCGCAGCCCGGCCCGGCCCGTCGGGGGCTGTCGGGCTGCCCGGCCGGCGCTGCGCTGGGATCGGCTCTGATTGCCGTCAACGAATGTCACCGGCAGAAGGAAAAACAAAAGCCGCCTCCAAAGATCGCGGAGCAGAATTTGGCAAGGCTCCTAAAGACACCAATTAGCAAAGGCTAAACCCATTAATGAAGTGGCGGCTCTCTGGTTTCAGCCAGGTGGTGCAGATCAGAGCGCCTGTATCTGCAGCAGAGCCCCGCTTCCCTCCAGCCGGGACCTCACAGCAAACCTCGACATCAATAATACGCTTAATGGATCTCATTAGGGCTGGGGCCGAGAGTCCCGGCCTGGGAGCGGCGGAGATGAGGGGAGCAGGAGGGCAGTGCTCTCCGCGCCGCGCCGGCACGGACCCGCTTCCCTCGAGGGGCGACCGACGGACGGCGCGGCCGCCGCTCCCCGCTGCCCGGCTGAGCCCCTGGGTCTGCACGAAATGCATTTACAGGCTGCCCTTTCCGAGATAAGCGAGACCTCGGCGTCGTCTCACCGGGCTCGCCAACCCTCAAGCCACGAGCATCCGCGGCCGGGCGGGCTGCGGAGGGCGGCGGTGCTCCCGTACCGTGCACCCGAGCCGGGGCTGTGAAACGGGGCGGGAAGGGGCTTCTGCAAATTGATTTGAAAAGAAAAGCGTCAGGACCACACCTCTGTAAAAAGAGACTGGGGAAAAGAGAGGAAATATTTCCTCTTCAGCTGGGGAAAAACAAAAAAGAGGGTAAAAAAGGAAAACCGAAGTAGTTTAAACCTGGCCGAGGTGAGCTAGCATATTTAGCTAATGGAGGTGGACTGTGAAAAGAGACCTCATATTTCTCTCCGAGGAATCTCTCCAGGTCCGCAGCCGAGAATACACACACAGCAAACGTTGTGCTTGAATTATAGCTGAGGGTTTGCTTTATTTGAATTCACTGGTGTTTATTTAAGAAAGTGAATAAAGATTTTGTGTAAACAGCCATTATTTCTGATGAGCGCTCAACAGCAATAAGAAGGGGGTGGTTTTTTTAGTCGAGATTGTGGCAAAAGTTGACATTTTGGAGATTGCAGTTTGTCTTGCCGACGCCAGGCAGTCCCGAGGCATGTACTGCAGGGAAAGCTGTGTGTGCCTGCGAGTGTGAAACGGCGATGCCGAGCGAACTGGGGTCTGAAAACAATTATTTTTTAAGACATCAGCTTAAGCCCGACATTAAAATAAAATAAAAATATTTTCCTAAGGAGCGGGGCCGGTCTCGCTCTGCTAACGAGGGAGGCGAACTCAGGTTTCGCAGCCGCCGGCTCCGCGCCCACGGGGCTCTGGCGGGAGCAGCAGCGAGGCGGGGGGACCGCGGCGGACACCCCATCCTCGCCGGGCAGGACACCCCTCGCAGCCCTTTTGCACCGTGTATCGCTTGATTAAAATATTGTTAGGTTCTATAAAATATTCTGTTAGGTTCTATTGTTAGTTTGGGGTTTTGTGTGTGGTTTTTTGGTTTTTGTTTTTTTTTCTTCTGTTGTGTCTGTTATTTCTGAGGTTGAGTCGGGTCTCTGGAGATGGGAGGTCTCTGGTAAGAAGTCGGGCGAAAAGAGAAGTATGTCGTTGGACTCCCTAACAGAGCGCCCGGGAAAGGTGGAGTGATTGGTAAGCTGCTTCCCGGGAAGAAGCCCGGCTGCGCATCTCTGCGAGTGTGGATGCCCCTGGACAGCGCTGGGATACCGGGGTGGCACGGCGAGGCCTGCCGCTCCTGTATTAATCCAATTTCCCATACATACGGGGCAGGAGGAGGCAGGAGAACCTCTGTCCTCCGTGCGGCAGCGTGGATCGCTCCCGCTTCTTGGTCTCACGTTCGACTTTTCGTCTGAAATCAGCGCGAAAAATCTCTTCGGGCGTCCGGGTGGGGAAGCGAAGCACCGGAGCGAGTTTGTGTGGAGAGTCTGCCCTGGCCGTGGCCGCGGGGCCCAGGGCAGCAGCGGGGAAGCTCCCCGGGCCCTCCGCGGGGACCCCGGCCGCAGACACCCCGCGGGCACCCGGCGGGCGGGGAGGGCCCGAGGGGCTTGCGGTGCCCGGCACGGGTCTGGAAAGAGCCACAGCGGGTTCAGGGGAGGTGAAGACACGGCCCGGGAAGCTGCTGCCCCCGACTGAAACGCCGTCGGGGGTTTTCGGGTCGGCAGTAAAACAGTGGGCTCGGGCGTCTGTCGTTCAGAGACAACCAACATCAAAAGCCTGTTTTTTTGTTGCCAGGCAAACAAAATAGAGGTTTTCCCAAGCTTTCTTTGACCTGTTCTGGGAGCGGGGCTGTTGCATTGAACTACGGACATGTCGCCTTCTCCAGCCAACGGCGTTGGAGCTGCCTGCGGTCCCGACATTGTCCCAATTTTTTTCCCGCGGGAATCGAGCAGTAACTGCAGCCTCGCGGGACGGGGAAAACTCCCTTCCCTGTAGAGACGGGTGCAAATCCCTCCGTGGGCGCATCTTTCCCCAGACTCGTTTTCGTGGCTTTGCTCTACCTGCCCGTGCACAGCAGGAGCAAACCGGAGAGAGAGATAATTCATTTTCCCTGCAGCAGGGGAGAGGAAGAAACTCATCCTCCCGCTCCGCCGCTTGGCCCCTTGGCCCGGACAGCACCCGGGGTGCATGGAGCACAAAAAGCTGGCGCAGGACGAAGGAATTTTATCCCATCTCTTCCATTTCGACCTGAGCATCTTTACCCAAAGCTCGAGTCTGAACAGCTATATTTCCCCCCGGCCTTTTTGTTTTGTTGTTCGGGGTTTTTTTCCGTGTAATCATAAAATGATGCCATAAAGGCATTGCCTCCCTCTCTCCTCAACCCCAAGTCCAGGCGGGCATTGCTCCCGGTATTTGGGGAGGCCGAGGTGGAGAGAACAGCCAGCCCTCCGCTGGGGGAGACGCAGATTCCTTTGACCCAAGGGAATAGAAACTCTTTCCCGACGCTCTTTTCCTTTCTCATCTGACAAGAGCCGCTCCAAAACCCTCTCTCCTGGATGGGCTAGTCCACAGGAGGCAAACTCAAGAGGCAAACAAATCCCTGCGGTTCGTGAGCCGCACCACGGTGCTTTATGGGAGGAGAGATAGCCGTGTTTCCCTGCGCATCTGTCCCGCGGCTTCCCCTGAATTTTGGGGAGTGCCAGCATCGTGGCAAATCCCGCTCTGATGGGCACAGCCGCTTTCTGAGGCTGAAAGCGAACTCCGCGGCCCACACCGTGTCCCGATAAGCCCTGACACCCCCTCGTTCCCTCCCTGGCAAGGTTTTAAAGGTAGAACATTGATTTACAAGGCCCTTCCAGAAAATTCCTTCCCCCGTCCCGCTTCGCTGTGCCCGGAGGGGTCGGTCAGGGACGGCGCCCCGGGGGCGCTGCCCCGGGCACTGCGGGCATCCAGGAACGCATCCCAACTTCGTGCGCGCCCCTCTTGGAGATCACCCTGCCTGTCGTGGCTCTCACGGAGCCTCTGCCCTCTCGCTCACACGTTTTTTACCGATTCACCCGTCCCTTCTTCTTCCGGCAAGACGTCTCTGGGCCTGCTGTATGCCCCAGCTCCTTCTTCCCAGGGTTTCTGGTGGGGGAATTCTGCGGGTGTTTCTTTCCCTTTCCTCGGGGCTTTGCTCTCGCTAACAAGGGTGACCCCGAGGAGAATGTCCTCGGAAAACGCCCCCGGCCCCGAAGGATTTCTCGCCTGAGCCTTCAGAGAAGCAGCAGGAGAAGGCCAGGCGCGCACCCACCTCCACATCGCCGGAGGACACCGGCATTTTCCCGGTCTTTCGCTTTATTCCTCGGTCTCCCCTTTCTTTCTAGCGATGTCTCAGGCTCAGCGCCCATCGGCCGAGCTTGTGTGGAGGAGGGAGGCGGGAGGCTTCTTCTGCCCTTGCCCGGCCTCCGTGAGCGGCATCCCGGCCCCGGCGGATTCCTGTGCCGAGGCACAGGCCTCTCTTTCCCGAGGGGAGCACGGGGGCTGCTCACCGCCGCGGCTCCCGCCCCAGTCCGCGCTGCTGGGCAGGGGAGGAGGGGGAGGCAGGCTGCCTCAGGCGGCCCCGTCCTCCCTCGTGTCCGGGACGAACGGAGCACGCAGCAGCGCGGCGCTTTTCCGAGGGCGAAGCTAACTCTGAACGCGAGCGGAGCCGTCGGATCCCGGCCCGGATCCCCAGGGAGCGCCGGTGGAGCACCCAGCCCCAGCAGCACCCACCGGGACGCGGGGAGAATCCGCCGTGGGTCCCCCCCTCCCGGTGCCGACCCTGCCCCCACCCCGCGCCTCTTGGCCGCACAGCCGCGCTGTGACGTCACGGGGGTGGCGGAGCGGTGCGCGGGGAACCGCAGCGACAGCAAAGCACAGCAAAACAAACCAAAACAAACCAAACCAGGCGTCGTGTCCCCCCTGCGCCCCAAAGCTGCCCCGCCGGCCCGCGGGCAGACAGCCCAGCCCCGCCCGGCATCCGCCATCAAAAGCCGCCTCACACGGCACGGGCACATGCGGGGCTGCGGGTGTCACCATCGGGAACTTCCTCATCGGGGCACAGCTTTCGTCACCAAATCCAGTCCTTGTCTCTGCCCTCATCAAAAAAAAGGAAAAAAAAAAAAAAAAAGAAAAAAAAAAAAAAAGACAAGGCTGCGTGGGGAGGCGAGGGGCGGCAGCTGCTCCCCTCGAGCGGGGTGAAGGAAGCTGGGGCAGCCACGCCAGCTCTCGCCCCTGATCAAAGACTGACGTGGCTACAAACCATAGCAAACATTTTATTTACAGGAGTTATATATATATATTTATATATTTTGTCAGTGCAGTATTTCTTGGCCGGATTATTCGAAGCAACAAGTTGCAACCGATGAGGACGTTGGCAAAATACTTCACATTGTAAATTGGTATGGGGGGTGGGGCAGGGAAAGGTGGGGATTTAGGAGAGCGTTCTCGCAGTCCCTCGCTCGGATTTTCCTTGGAGAGAACGAGGAGCGGGAAACGAAGAATAAAAATTAAAAAAAAAAAAAAAAAAAAAAAAAAAAAAAAAAAAAAGAGAGAAGAAAAAAAGATCCCCCGGTCTCCTGCGAGCAGCTCTGAGGGAAAGGGAAAGGCGGCCGCCTCACGCTTTGCTGCCCCGGGGTCGGGGCTCCCCGCTCCGCCTGCGTCCTCGGCCCCTCGCCCCGGGCCGGGCCGGGGCCGGTGCTGGGCCGGCCTTGCCGCGCTCCCGGGGCCGGGAAGGGAGATTAATTAGCGCACAGGTCCCGGGCCGCCCCGACTATAGCCCGCTCCGCGGCTCGGGGCTGGCGGCGGCGGGCGGCGGCGGGGAGGGCGGGCCGGTGCCGCCGGAGGACTTGCCCAGCCCGGCGGAGGGCAGGCTCCGCTCGGCGCCCTCAGTCCGTTCCGTGTCGCTGGGGGCCATGTCGAGGGACTCGGCGTCGCTGCTGTCGCTGTCGCCGTCGGAGCGGCTGGGGCTGCGCTCGGGCTCCCCGGCGGCGGCGGGCGGTGCGCCGGCTCGCTGGGCCGCCGGCTCCGGCTCCGGCGGCGGCTCCTTGTCCTTCTGGGCCTGCGCTTCCTTGGAGTGCCGCCACTTCATCCGCCGGTTCTGGAACCACACCTTCACCTGCGGGCGCGCCGCCCTTAGCCGGGCGGCACGGCCCCAACCGCGCCCCGCACCGCGCCCCGCACCGCGCCCCGCACCGAGCCCTTCCACCGGGACCGGCAACGCGGGGAGAGCAGGCGCCGCCCTCCCCTCCCGCAGCACACATCCTTACGCGAATAAAGGGCTTTGTTTAGTTTTTTCCTCCTTCTAGTTTGTGTATTTAAGTACCGCACGCACCCCACCCCGTGTTTGTTTGTTTGTATGGGTTTTTTCCTCTCTCCTTCTACTTCTTTTTCCAGGAAACCAAATCTTGCTCAAGAAACCACAGCGTTATACAATTCTGTGCGCTGCGGGCCCTCAATAGTGGAATCATTACAGAGTGGCGTTTAATGATTCCGTTTGAAGAAGTGTTTTCACTTCCTCAGAACGAAGGATTTCACAACGCAAGGAAAGATTTAGAACAACAACAACAAAACAAGTTAAAACAAAAATTTTAAAAAGGGACATTAAGGATAATGTTTTCGCTTCTACTTCCTTTGCCTTCAACTGCCTCCTACAGCAAATCGCACTTCAGTAAAGCGCACGCTGATGCCTGCCCTGGCCCCGCTCGTCTCTCCGCCCGGCCTGCCCCTCGGTGGCCAAAACAAAGGTGAAAACTCCGCGCCGGGCGGCGGTACGCCGCGGAACCCGGGCGCAAGGGATGCTCGGGGCGAGGTGTAGCTCCTTAGATAGCCCCACTCATAATAAAGGAAGGGAAAACATTTTGAAACCTCACTGCCCTCTGGTATCCATCTAAACTGGAAGTAAGGTATGAAAAAAAAAAGCGAAGCCGTTCTTACTTGAGCATCTGTCAGCCCCAGCATCGCCGCCAGTTGCTTCCTGTCCGGTTTGGTGACATACTTCTGGATTTCGAACCGTTTTTCTAAACCTTTCCTCTGCAGGTTGGAAAAAACAGCCCTGGACCAGGAGCGTTTCCTCTTGTACGTCTGTGGCAGCGTGTCCTTGGTTAGAACCGCGTACGGACCTGGGGAGGGGAAGAGAAGAGCGGAGGAAGAGAGGGGGAGACGGCGTTATTAATATCACAGCCTGAAAGGGAGCCTTAGATCGATCAGAATAGGAGTCGGAGTGCGGTGTGCAGGGGGGGCCCGGGCCAGCGTGGCCCTGCCTGCCCCATGGGTACGTGTCCTGTCAGCTTGTGCTGCCCCGGGCGCGGGTGGAGCTGTCTGGAACCCGAATTTCTTCCTCTTCCCCCTCCCCGCTTCTTCTCCCTCGGCCCAGGTTACTACTCCTGTACTAGATGGGACGGTCCTCTAGATCAGGCCCTAGCCGGCCCTTCCTCCCCCCCACGCAGCCCGGCTTTCGGCCAAAATCTGAACCTCGCTACGCGCACCCCGGCCTTGCAAAATCTCCTGGCGGGTCCCTCCGGGAGGAAGGGGGCTGCTCCGGGACGGAGGGCCCTGCGCCACGGGAGGGTCGAGGAGGGACGAGATGTACCTGGAAAAGTGTCTTGAAACTGGTGCTGCACTGAGCTCCTTGGGTTTGTGTTTAAGGGACCCAGGATAGCAGAGGCCTCGTTAATGGGGTCTAGAGACGCGAAGAACTGGCCGGCGGAAGGCTGCAAGTTGGGGAGATGAACCCCAGTTTGGCGGCTCGTAGTTAATAAGGAGGTCAGATCTGCGAGCACAGGAACAAGGAGAGCTCTGTTACACCGCGGTCGAGACCGGCAACCCGGCATGATGCGGAGCGGGTGCCCGGTCGCAGGGGCTCGGGGGGGCCGCCAAGCAGCCGTCTCCGTCCCCCAGGGGCTCTCCTCGGGAGAGGCGGCCGTGCCCCGGCAGTCAGACATCCTCCGACATATTTACTCCCTTGCTCAGGATGTTTACAGGCCGCGAGGGAGATGGATTGCAGCGAAAGCCTTCAGAACGCGCTGTGCCCGGGAGACAGAAATCCCCGGCCGCTCCGGGACGTGCGGAGAGCTCCGCTGGCTATTTCCACGCTATCGCTATTTTCCCAGGAGCGCAAGCCCTGCGTCCCGGCTCTGCCCGGGGCGGGGAGGGGGAGAGTTGGGGAAGGGGGGGGGGGGGGGTGGGGGGGGGGGTGGCTCAATGAGAGCTGTTAGAGACTCCGATTTATAACTCTTTTTTTCTTTTTTTTCTTTTTTTTTTTTAATTATTCTTTCCTCGGCTAGATGGAAAAGATTTCAACTCGCGGGCGTAGTCGCTAATCACAGTACAAGTAAGAGAGCACGGAGAGCGTTAGCACGGAAAGCGGACAAGCCAATTTCTCTACCTCTCAGCGTGTTGCCTTCCTTGACTTTGGGGTCAAACTCCGCCGATAAAATGCGGTCGATGCCGAATTTCAGGTCCTTGCTGGCGGGCGCCGGCGCCGAGCCGTGCGTGTGGCCGCCGGGCAGGCGGGCGGGGGCCGGGGCGCCTCGGCCGCCCGCCGCCGCAGCGCG
>VZUI01038141.1:116226-225989 GCA_013401135.1 Cettia cetti | reverse complement strand
CCCCCGCCCCCCCCCCCCGCCCCCCATACCGTCCCCGACAGCTGCCTGGTACGGGGAGTGTTAATTAGGGTGAGGATGGTTGTTTTATGTGCAGTTGAAGTGGGGATGAGATGTGTTAGTAGGCGCTGGAATTTCAGAAGGAGAAGTATTCCCCTAGCCCGGCTTTGCTCTGTTAATCTCGGTCTGAAAGTTTCTATTATCATCCTCTTGGGCACTGCCAATTGGCAGGTATTTTCAGGTAACTTACGCGTTGTATGAAAAAATAAAAGCTAGAAATGATGAAATAGACATCTGCTGAAAGATACGAAGTGTGAGGACTGAGCTGCATAATTTTACAGTATCCAAAATATCTTTTATTTTGTTGCTTTTTCTTCTTTCATCAGTATGACAAACGTGGTTTGAGTTACATTAGAATGAAGCGAGAGGCTTTGGCATTGGCTCTGCACTGAAGCTGTTCTGGTTGAGGCAGCGTTTAAGTTACAAGTGTAAATAAACCCGTGTGTGCAGCAGAGTGTCACCTGCAATTTGCACAAGTCAGGTTGCAAACTGTGCCCCCATCTAAGGCTATTCAGACTTTTATTGCCTTTCTTACTGGCAACCAAACTTTCTCTGAGGTGGAATGCTTTCCCTTGCACCAGCAGTGTTCTGCATGGAGACATTCAGTAGTGTCCAGTTGTTCAGACAGCTGAGGTTTAGTGAGTGTGTGGGAGAGGGGCAAGAGTCGGGGGGAAGCTACTTCGTGCAGATGACTTACACTATTTTTACAGTCCTTGAAGGACAGCAAAGTGTGTAAATGCTGCCTGCCTCGTCTTAAATTTGTCATCTTTAATTTGAAAAAGTTCTGCTCTGTGTTTTGCTCTTCCCATTGTAAAATCCCGGGTTTTATTGGCATTAGTCAGTTTTGGTAAAAGTGCTATCAATTTCTCCCATTTTGCAGAAAAATCGCAGAGGTTTGACCATTAGGGTAGGAAGTAGCAACTGAACATTGGTATCTCTTGCTCTGCAGCCCTCTGTAGGGACCTGCTACAGCCAAACTTCCCCTTGTTTTCATTATCTCAACTTTGATTAGACTTTGTACCTGCTGTCCTTCCAGGCAGTCAGAAAAGATCCTGCTAACAAACATCTCTAAGCTCAAAGACACTATTAACTGTGGCTGATGATACCCTGTTGTCACTTAAGCTTATATAACTTTATCTCCAATTTGCCCCTCGAGGTGGGGGAGTACCACATCAAATTCTTTCTTCTGCATTGCTCTCTTCATACCCCTTTTCTCTGTGAAGCATCCATAATATATTTTAACACAGGCTGAAACACAGTCATTGTTCATTAGATGCAGAGCTTAGTGTGTGTCCGAAGATACAAAAATTAGTCTAGAGAAATGTCAGCTCCTAAGTGGATCTTGAAATACAGAAGATTGGTAATGGAGTTGTTAAATGCACACATCCTTGTAGGGTTGGTGCTGGTTCCTCATGCGTTTTTTGGGGAGAGGGGTGACTAAGTAATCTCTTGAAGGAAAAAAAAATAACTTTATCTCCTGTATCATCAGTGGTCCTGATGTGATGTGCTTCCTTGTATTAACCAAACCTTGCTTTGCTGCTGATCTAAGTAATTGTGGAGATGGTATGATTTCAAGGGATCATGTGTCATGCATGCAAATTAATATTGAGGCTAAATTGCCATGAACTCACAGAGCTTCTGATCCTAACAAAAATTATCTTGAAACCAAATGCAGTGTGTGAGAGCTTTGCTACACTGCCTTTCCAATGCTCTGCCATTCACTGTGTAAAACCATCTTTATCTTGTCCTTCTCAGCCAAGTGGTGACATGTATTTATTTGCAAGTCCCCAACTCTCTGGACTAATCAGTGCTGACGAGGATGCGGTTTGATTACGCATCAGGGGTCGGGCACACGAGCCCCTTCCCCTTTAGCCGTGCCCCCAGGCGAGCGCCGAGCCGCCTGCAGCGTTAACGGGGTGGCGCGGAGCATCCGAGAGCGCGCTCCGAGTTCCACGCTGCACAAAACTTTTAACCTCGCCATCTGCTCCAGCCATTCCGTGCAGCTCAGTTCAGTCTTTAGCAGAAAGGAATTTCCTATTTTAGAGCAAGGCAATTAGCAAAATATATGTATATGCTCTTTCACAGCGCAAATTGGCAAAACTAGATCAGTGTGCTGATGGCATATCAGATGTTTTGGGAAATTGGTAGCATACAACATCACTTGCACTTTTTCTTTGCACATTTAAAAATTATTTGTAAAGGTAGTTATTTTTGGAATCATCCATTATTTCAATGAGAGTGAAAAAGGGGTTTTTTTCAAGGAATAACTTTCAGTGCTTACCTAGTGTGAAAGTTTACTGCCAGCCTGATAATTGCAAAGTTAAAATGCTTTTACCTCTGTGACAATGTTAATAGCTCTTAAATGTTGCTTGCTTTCAAATTTTGCTGCTGTTACTATATAGCTAAACAGAAATAAAATAGAACATCAGATACATTGAGCATGACTGTGTATAATTAAACTGCATGCATGGCATCAATGTACCTGGTTAGTGACTGAATGGCAATTACTAGTAAAAATTAATTAATGACATGGCATTGGAAAATAGATACTCTAGGATATAAAGCATAAAAATGTATGCACTTCTGTTCTTGAGGACAGATGGCAAGCTGGATGCTCTAACCATGCCTGCAAAGAGCCCTGCTTGGTGAGTGCTCTGGGAAGGATCAGGAGTTGTTTGACTGCTGTTGTGCACTGCGGGGATGAGGCAGTTCGGAGGAAAATGCATGGATGCATGTAGGTGAAACGTATAGATGAGCTGTGTGTGTGTATTTGGACAGGGTAGGAAAGGGTTAATGGTTACTAAGTGAGGTTATAAAATCTGAGTTCAATGTAATATGCTGATTTCACTGGTTTACATGTACATGCCAAGTGGATGATTGTGAGGGGGTTGCTTTGAGGATTAAATACTCATCGTTGTAACCCCCCCCCAGGTTGATTTCTGCAGTACCACAAGATTTTTCCATTCCATGTTCCACATTTCAGTGCCTGGGATTCCCTTTAATGTTACTACTGAAACAAACTCAAATTTTACTTTAATTTTTGGTAGCTGGTTATAATGCCAATAAAATACATTATGTTTCAACAGTACACATTCAACTGCATGGATTGCAAGGCAATAATGTGAAAAAATATTTAGCCTTTGAATTTCTTTCTCTTCTAGTCAAAAACGAGTCAAATCAGATATATGTGCAATACGTTGATTAAAAAGTCAGTGAAGATCAATTTTTGATACTTTTTGGTTTTACTTGCTCTTCAGTAAATAAGAAATGTCATCATTCACGGGATATGCTTGCACTTTGAAATCCAGAACTTCATTTTCTGCAGTAAACCTGCAATACAGGACTTCTTTTTTAGCAAAAAAATGGAGATAACAATTTTATGTTTTTAAACGTAACTGCAGGGAAACTCAACACCCTGTCAAAAATAATTTTTCCACTCTCTGGTCTTTTTTATTTCTAGAATATCAAACTATGATTTCCTAACTGAAAATAGACAGTTAGGTATTTTTAAGACCACAGCCTCATGCTTATGCTGGCATTTTATTCTAACTTTGACTCAGTAATAGCTTTATTTTAAGTATTATGAGGTCTGCTTAAGTTACCTGTGTGACAGATTGCTTGGGCCACTACTGAGAAAAAGCAAATCAAAATAAAGAAAAAAAACTTTGACTGTTGCCAAGGAGCTTCAGAAAGCTTCAGAATAGAAAATAAATCTTTGGATGTCTATTAAGTAATTACAATTTCATGGTGTCCTTCTCCCCATCATCTTTTCTAGAATCTCATTCAGAAGTTAACCTACGATAACTCTCAGCACATCAATATTTAAATATATCTTTCACTTCCTATGATACGATCTCACAAGTTTTAAGCCTCCCCCACACGTATTCATCATCCAAATTAATCATCAGTCATGATTGCTCTAACAACTTTGATAACTCTAAATATTTCATTGGCATTTTAGGATGTTTGATATCTTATGAGCATTTGGACTACTCAAATTTCATGATTAATTCATGGATTAATATAAAAATATTTGATACAAACTGATACAGGGGAAAGGTGAACAAAATCTTTTCATTTTTAAAAGCACCTGAAATAGAAAGAGTACACTTGGGCAAGACAACATTCTACAGAGAAATTGTTTTATAGTTTAAGCAAATAAAAACTTCTTTCCTCCTAAAGTGGAGAGGCAACGTTTTGGTTTGCTTTCTTTTTTCTTTGTTTCCACACACTATTTCCTATAGGGGATTATTTCTTGTGTGTTCATATAGTTGCAAAATATATTGCATCTCCTGACATGATTTCCTTTGATTAAAACAAACTGGTGGCAGGGCAAGGTTAACCAGAGGCTAAAGTCACAAAATAGGGAATATACGTAGAAAGCAAGGCCGAGCTTTCCTTAGCAAAGAAGTGGGGGAACAAGAAAAACCTTCATAGGTACAAGAAAAATGAAGGAACAAGAATGCCTGTTTGGAAAATAAAAACTAATTGGAGCAATAAATGTAATGTTCTCAAGTAATTGTGAAATAATTATTCCCCTTTAGGATCATCATACTTTAATTGCTTTCCAACGCGTTCCTGCGTTCTCTGTGGCTGTGGAAAGGAGAAGTGCTTGTGTTCCCTTCAGGATTTCATTTTTCATTTGCAGTAAGCTGCTGGCTTTCTCATAAAGGTTTTCAGAAATATGTTGCCTTAAATGCTGTTGTGTTCTTCCATATGGTGTTAAATAGAAAAGGTGAATGGCAGATGCTGAAGGTATAAATTCCCTCCTAACATCCAGATAAAGCACCCTGACATTTAGTGGTGCAGTTCTCCATCCTCTGTATCACAGATTTATAATCAGTCTCTCATTTTCTTTGAGACTGGGTTACTTAAATAGGACACACTTCAGTAGTGTATTCTCTTTGCTCACAGCTTGATTCTTGAAAATTCAGCTGACAATAGTTTAAAATTATAATATTAATAAAGAGGAGATCATCTGGCCTTCAAAATGACATCTGAAAGCAGCTTCTGTTTTGTGTTAAATCTTAATTACTGTATTTAAATGAATGCCTAAATGAGCCAATTCACAAAGGAGTTGCCTACTGTACCAATAGTGCCTGTTTGGTGATTTTTTTTTCTTTCCATTTACACAAACATAAAAAAATGGTTTATATGGATGAGAACAGCTGTGTTCTCTTGCCTCTTACGACTCAGCTGAAGAAGGCTGAGTATCTTGAGTGTGTTCTCTGCCCTGGGACAGCTTCTCCCTTGCCTGCCAAGTGGTGGCAATACCTAAAGTCAAGTTCAAAAACGATGTTCAAAACAAACATGGGTGTAAGAGCTGTGAGAAAGAATGTGCACCGGCCTCCTGGGCCATATTTTGTGACTTTACCCATCCCTTTCTATCAGGGGCAGCATATTGTCACAGCTGAGGGCAGGACTTTGGGCACAGTACTGTGGAGAGAGACTTAGTCCATGCCTGTGAGTGCTGCAGCCTTTGGTTAGGCTGGAAGGGATGTGCTCCTGCCCACTTTTGCTCAGCTCAGTTTGGAAGCAGAGAGCTGTGTCCAGGTTACCCTGGAAGGAAACACATGCCCAGCTGTGCCCAGCTCCCCCTGCTCCTCACTGCATCAGGGATGGACTCATCCCCTGCAGGGGAACATGCAGGGAATTGATGTCCTTGATTTCCCCTCAGCCTATGCATAGTGAGCCACTTCTGGTTTTTACAGGGAAGCAACAACAGCAACCTGAGAATTTTGCTTTATGATTTTCACATCCCTGTTCATTTCTTAAATTGTTGTGTGGATCTCACCCCGGGGTTTTAGAGTTTACAACCATGGTTATTCCAGATATGTAGATATTGCTCTTTCAGGAAAATGGTGTTAGTGATCTACTGATTTTTTTTAATAGTTATTATTATTATTGTTTTCTTTTATCCTTGTGGGTTAGTGTGACAAAGAAAGTGTAGTCCTGGCAGAAAAGCTTAACACTGTCCCAGCAGTCACAGGCAGCAATTCATTGTAACATTAATTTACAACTTTTTCAGTGTCTTTCCACTTAAATGTACTCACTCCTAGACAGCAGTGGAGATTTTAAGAGGGATATCCAGATTCAAACACCCTTTAGCTGGTGTTTAAATTATTAGCTTCTTGGAGAGGATAACTGCATTTGAAAATCTAAAAAATCAAATGATCTATTCCCTTCTCTTTTTTTTTTTTTTTTTTTTTTTCCTGGCTCATTCAATTGCTTGGCTCTGTCAGCCTTCGCCTGCAATTCATTGATAGTGAGAGACATCTGGTTCTGCCCTTTATCAATAAATGCTTTTATATATATATATATATATATATATATATTTCCACACAGATGGAATGTAGAACAAGCATTAGGAGTTTGAAATCTTGTCAAACATACTCCATGCCTGGTGGCTATTGCTTAAAGAAAACCCTGTTCTATATCTGGTTCTCATACAAGATGCTCTAGAAATTGCAGGTCACATGACTGGTTTGTCATGATTTCACCATGAGTTTTAGTAAACTTGATCCCCTTGTTGTGTTTTCCAGGGAAATAAAAAATGCTCTTTTATTTTATCTGCACTGTCTCTCTATTAACATATAGAAAAGCTGATAATTTCATTAACCAGTAAATGGGCTTTCAGTTTTTTTCTTAATATTCAGTTTAAATTCTTCTTCCAAGATCTTATTGCTTAGAAACAAGTTTCTCATATTCTAGTGGCCCTATCCAAACTACATTAAATCTCTGCTGTCCAAAACAAAAAGACAAACAAACAAGAAAACAAAAAAGAAACACAGAAAAAGAATTCAAGAAATCCCAGTGACTATTACTTTAGGTATGCAATTAGTCTTTAAAATTGATTCCAGAAAATATCTTAATTGGGAAGATATTCAGAGATTTGACCACAAAACCAAAATGCTGAATTAAGGAATAACCACAGATGATCTAGATGATCTCTCCAGGAGAAAAAAGCAGAAGTCATTCTTGTCCCCTTGTCCTAATCTGACCCACATCATTCAACTTCTTCCTCGAAGCACTGAATTTTTAGGATTGCCAGGTGAGCACTGGCTTTTTCGGACAGGTTCAGTGTTGCCAGCTCCTCCTGGAGATCAGTATTGAGTGGGAGGGGACCAGGGAGAAGAGGAAGGAATAAAATTAGCATTTAATTTTGCAGGATGTGGAAAAATCAATGACAAGTGAAGCAATTCTTAGAAAAAGAGAACCTCTCTGGACACGTAAAGCACTATTATCTGATGTTTTATTACCAGCTATAGCCTGTAGTCCGTGTTCAAGCCAAACTTCCGATGGGTTTCCAGGAGCTTGGCTTGAATGAGGAATGCATAATGCTGGGCTTTGCATCCCGTGCCAGGCTGTCCAGCTCTGAACGATGAATTGCAGTCGTGTACGTGGGCTTTGCAGCCTTTTTTGCAGCTCGCCTCAGAGCGAACTTCATCGTGCAAAGACGAGGCAAATAACTTTTCAGATAATGTTCTACCCTGCTAGCAGAGTGCCTGTCTTGATGATGAAGTGGGAGATAAGTCAGTTTGAGTTAGGCAGGTATTCTTTTGAGGCATGTTCACACATCTCAAGTTGGGGAAGGGGGGTTCTACTCCTCTTGTCAAATCTTTTCCCCTTTGCCAGAGAGAAGGATTCATCTCACTGCCTGAGGGCTCTCAGCTTTCACAGATATTTCTATTGTTGGCTGCAGAAGATGGAGTACAACTTCCCCTTATAAGTTGGTTTGTTGCCTGTGGAGAAGAGAGTAAATGCAGCAGCTTCATAACTGCTCGGATATAGTTGAAGAAAGTCCAGCACTATGTTACGGATTTTTAAAACAATTGGGTTTGCCTGATTTCATTGTCCCCTAAGTGCAGCCTAGCATCTCACTTGGTAGACCACATTTATTTTTCTTCAAGACAAGGCTGTGTAGAATAGGAAAAGCTGAGAGTTCCTGTATCTTCTTCTTACTATTCCTATGTCTTTGCTGTTCCTGGGGTATTTGACCAGAATAGGATGAAGCTTTGTATATGCTTTAGTATGTATTGTACAACATAATGATTTAGGGCCAGATTCTGGGTATTTTTGATCATTTTTTTCTTCCTGCAAGGACTGTTTCAATGTGGCCATATAGATATTGACAGAGATCTCATTGTCATTGGAAAGTAAGACAGCAGCAGCTCTTCAATATCCTATGCAAACCTGTCCTTTGAAACCAGCACTCACAAAGGAGTGAGACCTGTTTTCCAGCAAGAAATATTGCTTACAAGGCTTAATGTGGCCCAAGGAGTCTTCAAGAACACTGGCTGATCTCTGTTTTCTAAGTATTATTCCAGGCTCCTTCAAGTCACTTTTTCTTCCCTGGCATGCAGAGTTTCTTGGATTTGGGAAGAGGTCCTGCAGCAGCCTTCTTGCTGCCTGTCTGTCTGTGTTGATGAATAGCAGGCCAGCTGGAGCAAGAGATACACTCTGAAATTCAGAAAGGAGCAATTTTCAGCTTGCTTAGATGCCCATATTGCTACCTGGAAACTCTCTGCAGGAGCTGGGCACTATTTGGCTGATTCTGTGCCTCTTTACTCTCTCTGTCCTCACCTCCACATTAGGGGATGCTTAGACTTCTTTACTTTGCTGGCCTTCAGAGGATTTGAAGGTCTCTGAGCATCCCTTGGCTCTCCCATTTCTTTTCAAGTGGGGAAAGGCAGTGGAGAGGACTGCTGCTGACTTCAGCCACTTGGGCTTCTGATTTTGCTGTTTGGTTTGGAGCCACACATACAGAGTGAATATGGAGTAAGAGATGCCAGGCTTCTGGGTAAAATGAATACTGTGGAGCAGAAGAAGGTATGTGTTTAGGCAAGGCTTTCATATAAGATGCAAATTCAGGATTACTTAGCTGAGAAAATAATAATTTAAAATTAATGTTATATTTAAAAAGTGGAGCATCGTTTGTGTTAACAGGAATGAGGGTTTTATTTTTAAGCTTAGCAAAGCCCCACATCCCAGAAAATGCAAAAATGCTGCTGTTAATTTCTGGACGTGAACCTGGAAGGTTTCATGGAAACTTAAAAATAAATCAACTTCCCTTTTGTTTCCCAAAACTCTTCGGGGGAAAGAAAAAAAAAAAAAAAAAAAAAAAAAAAAAAAAAAAAAAAAAAAAAAAAAAAAAAAAAAAAAAAAAAAGGTGTAAATATTTAACAGCAAATAATCACATCGCCAAAAACCAGCAAACAAAGCCTTTTTATTCAATTCTATAATATGCTGTAAATAATGAAAACTCTTATAGATCTATGTGGACTTTTTTCATTAGTGAAGAAGCTTAGCATGTAGCACTTTAAAAATCCGTCAACATAGCTAAAACTCTTTTCCCAGTCTCTTCCCACTTCATGCCATATTTTTCTCTGTCCCTGAAATATGCAATTTGCCCTTTTTATGTTTGTTTAAAATGCTGGCAGCCTTCAGCCTGTTCTGATGAATCCATATTTCAAGCAAGCAGCCTTCCCTGCCCTTTTCTACCTTGTGAGTTAAGAATCACCCTGCTTTTTTCTCCCTTATCACCATCTTTTCAATATCCACAAAACCACCAGTGTGATTCCTTCCCTGTTTCTCTGGTAGATGAAGTTCCTACAAATACCTGCAAAACATTTACTTTGTTTTCTTCCTTCTTTGATAAGTAAGAGAAACCTATTGAACTTGGAGAGAACCACCTAGAATTTAGATCTGAAGTACTTAATGATTTTATATTCTTACTATGCAGATAGTGATTCAAATTTTGAAAGTCCCTGAAAGCATGACCAGCCTTTCTGGTCTGTGTTCACTGACCCAGCAGACTGGAATCATCAGCCCTGACTGTGATTTTTCTAGGTCTTCTGGGGATCTGTTGCTTGACAAAGTATAGTAGTTTTTCTTGCATTTTTGTAGTGGATGTTTTAGTAGGTTCTCTCAGCTCTGTTTTTTAAACAGTCTTGTCTACAAGTTGTGAACCAAATACCATACTATTGTGTTGTTTTCTTTTTTCCCACAACCACAAGTTGCCCTACTTACCCAATGCAAATCACTGTGGATCTACGTAATATGCCTTTCTCAAGGGCATCTGTTAATTCCATGTGACAAGCTGGGGAGTTTCAGCCAGGAATATTGAGCACTGGAAGAAGTCCTGGTTAGGCTCAGTAGGACTTAAACTTTGAGCAATCCTCCCAAATTATTGCTTTGATAGACCTTGTGTGTGAGCAGTTTCTTCAGCATTGAGGTGTTTAGGTGAGACTTTCATCATTAACAGCATTTCCCTTTACAGTAAATAGATACAGCACCAAGCTGGGTGATGCTACAGGAAGACACAGAGGCCTCAGTAGTTTGCAACCTTTTCTGTAAGCGCTTAACTTTTTATACAAATAAACTGGTGGTAAAACTCAATGAAGTGGCTTAGAATCAGCTCAAATATTCAGGTTCCAGAAAGACTGGTTGTTATAAATAAATTAAGGACTGAATCCAAAGCTCGTTGAGTCGATGGGCAGGCTCCCTTTGATTTCAAAGCACTCTGTATCTGTGATCCAAACGCACCGCGAACAAATAAAGACAAAGAATTTATGTTGATTGGACATATTCAGTGTGACAAGAGCTTAAGTCTGATTCTCCTCTTTGCTTATGAAACACAACTGTATGCTTCTCCCCAGGGTTGCTGGAAGACAAGTATTTTGGTAGCTGCATGCTAGGACTCACAATTAGTGCAAGCGCTGGCTCCAAGCGCTAAGAATCACGGTTCTCTAAGAAATGGAGAGAAAGTTATGGGAAGGGAGAGAGAGTCATGGCTGATAACAATGTGTTGTAGGGTTATCCTGATTTGTCTTCAGGGCTTTAAAGGTGTTAATTTATCCTCCTATTTTTATTTTTCTTAGTTCTTTTTAAAAAGTCATCTTGATAAGTTTAATGGTATCAAAACACTTGCAGTTAAATTGTGGGCTTTAGAGAGAGGAGGTTCTCTGCTGGCTGAATGCCCCCTCCTCTCATCCCTTTTGCTGGTTGGAATATTCTGTGGCATCAAGCTCTGGGACTCCCTGTCCTCCCACCTCTGGGACTTGGGGACACTCTGTAGAATCTTCTTTCTGTGTGTGAAACCTTGTTTAGAAGGTGGGTTTATTTTCTTAGTCAAGGAGCTCAAGGCACTCCAAGGGATGGATATGTCAAAAGTAGCACAACAGTAGCATCACGATCACTTGTGTCTCAGACTGATTCTGGTTTACTGCTGAGGTAGGTGCTGAATAGAGAAGCACTTTTCCTTACAATATAATTAGTTTACATGTAGCAGAACTCTGATACAGATTATTTTTTTAATATCTGATACATATACTTCATTTTATCCTAAAATAGTTTACTCTGCTTGGTCCTCTGAACAAATCAAATGGTTGATTTCTCTTTCTGAAATCCTTGATCATGTTAGGTTTGAAACAGCCTTCAGTCCCATTTCTAAACTGAAGCTGGCTGTTTTGTCTCAAAGTGACTTCCCCTCATGCAACCTTGATACCCTTTCACTTGCTATCTTTTTATTCTGGTCTAGATTTACTTTTGCATCTGCAAAAGGCATGATCATTTGAACAAGGTGTACTGAGGTGTACACCTCTACATTTTTAGCTACTGTATTTCAAATTTTTTTTTATAGACCTCATATTCTCAAAGTAACTCCAATTAATCTTTGTTCTGGTTTATTTAGGTTCCCTGTGCAAAGAGTAGAATAATGGGAAAAGTAAAAGCAGAATGTATGTAGGGGTTAGTATAAACCACAATCCTTTTCATGCTGAACATTAGCTTGTTGAAATGCCTCCACTCTTGGCAGAAGACAAGCTTCGTAACCTAAGAGGATGTGATTTGAGTGGAGTTTTCATGCCCCATGTGCTCATTGTGTTCTTGCCACTGATGCAAACATTATCTATAATTACATTTTCAAGAGACTGAAAATTGCAGTCTTTGTGGAACAAAAATGCAGCTGAAGAATGGAATGTATATCCTCTCCACCCTCATTATAAGGCTTATAAAAATCAAACTATAAGGCCCAGTACCGTAGCTTTCAGATACAGGAAACCAGCACTGTTAGCTTGCAGTAGAGAATTTTCACTGAAAATTAAGGCCTTTTGATAATCAAGCTAGTGCTGTTATTTCTGCTAGCTTGCCATTGAAACCAGTCAAACTAAAATTTGTAATTCAGATCCATGTAAATAAAGTTGGAGTAATTACTCTCTTTGCTTATTTACAATATTTTCATGGGTTTGAGATTTAATTCACAACTGGTGGCAACATTAAAAGATTTATTAGACAGATCATAACATGGGTGTGGAAGCATCCTACCACACCATGCTGTGGAGAAGCCATGTTTTTCAGGAGGAAAACAACAATGCTGTTTTCATTATGTTCTCCTGGACACCGAGGAGTTTTAGTGCTGCTGCTCAAACTGCGCATCTCAGTAAAACATCTCCTCCCTACATCAGTGTTACCATCTTTATCCAGTAGCTGAAGAGCCAGAAGTAGAAAGGAGAATACATATCCTTGATTTTATGTGTAAAACAAGCACTGGAAACTTAAATGAAAGTTTCCAGGTGGAGACAGCTAATCCTGATCTCTTGTAGTATGCTTTGTAGAGTAGAAATTAATGAAATCACTGTGCATCAATCACCTGTGTTTGTAACACCCATGCCTTCATTTTCCTCTTACAAACTTCAGTTCTGAGTGGAGTTTTCCCTCCAATAAGTGAGGCATTTGAATGTTCTCTGAAAGTGGAGTTTCTCTCTGATACCAGGGAGATAAATACCTTTAAATAGAAAGACACATGCTGTTACTGGTTCTATTATATACTGCATTGAGGAGTATGCATAGAGGTGTTGAATGATCACATCAATGATAATAAATAGATAAATAAGGGATGGTCCTGAATGCCTGTAAATCCATGAGAATAGATGCATGAATGTAGGAATTTATTGTTAGAAGCACAAATAGTCTGGATTAAAATTAGTGTGTCGTTACTCATTTCCTTTGAAGCTGGTTGTTTTTTATTATTTGAAAGGAAGTAATAATTTGGTTTCCCTTCCTAGGTTCACACTTATTGTTAAAATCAATTCTCAGAATAATTTAGGTGAAATAATGTAAGTCTTATTAGGTATCTGTTTATGACCATCTAACTTTATGTGGAAAGAGCTCCAGGCAACATCATATTGCAGTCAGGTGACACTGAAGGCAGTTAAAGCCACATACTTTATGCTGTTGCTGCCCAAGTTGGTAATTCTGCCTCCAAGTTCTGATCCCTGATTGCTGCAAGTTATGCCCAAGAACACAGTGGTGATTGAGTGCTGGAGTTCCCAGGACAGCATCTATTCTTAGTGGTCCAGCAAAACTTATTAGAAAAAGTAATTAGAACAAAGCTCAAGTACATTAGCCTCTTTAATGCTCCTGAATTCTCAGAGCTGTCTTCAACATTGGCAGAGGCTGTTTCCAGTAGAGAAGCTGAAGCAACTTTCTTTGCTGAAGTTAAACCCACTTTGGCATCGTGGTGGGAATTTCTTCTTACATAATAATATCAAGACCCAGACAGATCAAAGGGCACTGGTATCCCAATTAGTGAAAATAACCCACTTTGCATTTATTTTTATGATGTATTTCTGTCAAGATGCAAAGCTCTGTGTTTCTGCCTGCTTCTTATGTGTGGTGTTCTTCTACACCATGTCACCTCACACCTTTTCTGTCATCCCATGAGGCCCAAGAACTATGATGTCTTTCAGAAACTATCCATTTCTCTTTAAAGAATCATTTTTTCTCTCTTTCTTCTTTATCAGAAGTCTACCATCTTAACTCTGGCAGCCTGGGAATGGATTTTCTTTCTCTGCTTACAACACCACCCAGCATTACATTTACTCAACGAATCATCTCCACCATCCTCCTGAATATTTGTTTCTTGATTGGAATCCAAAATGTGTTTTCAAGCCTGTTCAGTCTTGTCTGAGGAATCAAAACTATGTCTCCTTGGGCTTTCAGGAAGTCTTTGGGGAGATTTCTTTGATATTTAAACTACTTCAGAAATGCGAGTGGCCGTATTCCTGAGATGGGAACATCCACTAAGGACTTTCAGTACAGGGAGACAGATGTTCTATGAGAGGAGCTACAAGGAGAGGTGCTCTTCATTTTTTCTTATTATACACCTATATTCACTCATCTTGGATACTTACCCCTTTCCCCAGGCATTCCCCTCCCTGATAATTCTGGTAGAGTTGGACAAGAGTTAACAAAGTGCCCTTTGAGCTGTAGGATGTCCCATTAGGCAGGAAAACAGGTTTCTAGGTTTTACAAGTCCAGACTACTCACATTCACTTACTGAACAAGCAGTCTATTTATAAAAGGGCCTACAAGCTATTTTTTCTTCTCTTATGCCAATTAGTGACAATTTTTAGGTCTTCCGTCCTGCCACACTCAGGATTTTTTTGTCTTTGTTCTTCAGTTGCCTTCGAGAGGTCTTTTGATGCCTTCTGTACTGTTGCTTTGTAGGCCAGACAGTCGCGTCAAGTGTCACTCCTGACAACGTGCAGTCTGTATAGTAAATTTAATAGAATTACACTCATTTTTTCTTTATCTCAAAAAAAAAAAAAATCCTCTTCCAGTGGAAGCTGCTGAGTTGCAAGGATTGCACAGCAGCTTGTGTTTCTGGGAACACCTGAAGGACAGCTGGGAGGACCCATCACTGTGGCCACACCAAAACTCTGCTACTTGGTTTTTCTTTTTAGCAATTCTTAGATCTGTGGGGGAGTGGAAGATAATTTTCAGTAAATTGGCTTGTGCCTGCATTGACTCAAGCTTGTCCCATTTCACATATTTGTATTGTAAATTTCCAATGGCACTGAAAATATGTTTGCTAAATTTGAAAGATTCTCAGGACTTTCCCAAGGATGGAGAGGAATTATGTCCCATAGCTCCTGGGCAAGGCTAACTTTTGCCTGGCACTGCAGACAGAATTGATATTTCACAACCAATTTTTTTAATAAAATAAACTGTTTGAATATAAATACTACAGTAGTCAGAAAGGAGTCTGCCACTACCTGCCTTAAAGTTTCTGTTTCCCCACACTGAGGAGCTGAAAGCTGATCCTCAGGCTATTCCATTCTGTGATGCTAATAGCACTAATACAGTATCATTGTGTTTGAGGCTTCAAAGATAGCATACAAGCATTTTCTTATGATTCCCTGATCTTTGCATTTATACCCAGCTGTTTGTTATTCAGTTCAGCCATCAGCATCTAAGTCTCAATGGACCATGTAATATGCAGCTGTAGCCAGATGTAATGCTTCCTATTCCTAAATGTTTCTGTTAGAAGCTAAGAGTGGCAGGCTAAAGACGACTGATAACACTGTTGCTTGCATTAATTTAAACTCTAGAGCTACAGTGATTCTGTTTGGCAAATTTATTCCATGGCCAACAAGCAGAGCAGTATTTCCAATCTCCATCATTGCTAGTAGTGTTGACATTAAATACATCGAGTATGTCTACACTGATACAGAATGTACTTATGGTGCTAATTCAAATAGGAGAGGGATGTCCAATTTGCATAAACAAATATATTTTCAGATACAGTTCTATTTAAGAGAGATAAAGACAGGAAAAAGCTTGTTCTAAACAATGACTCACAATAATTTGGAACAGTTCAACAAATCCTCGCCCTCTTTAATTTTTTTGTTCTCTATGGATAGCCAGGGAACTTTTATAATGCCTTGTTCATGCCACCAGCAGATCTTGCTCTGCTCATCTTTCCTTGCATGGGTGGTGGCGCAGAAGGGAATTGCAGTGTTTTTTTCTGCCACAGATCACACTGAAGCATTTGGCAAATCACTTCAGCAGGTGGCTGTGATCACACACATACTCCAGGAGCCTTGGTTAAGCCCTTCACTAGAAGAAAAATTGAGAAAGTTGTTCAGCCTGGAGAAGAGAAGACTTTGGGAGGCCTTCTAGCACCTTCCAGTGCCGAAGAGGGCTACAAGAGAGCTGGAGCAGGACTTTGAACAACGGACTACAAGGGGTAATGGCTTAAAACTGAGAGAGTGCAGGTTTAGATTAGATGTTGGAAAGAAAATTCTTTACTGAGAGGGTGTTGAGGCACTGGAACAAGCTGCCCAGAGAAGCTGTAGATGTCCCATCCCTGGAAATTTTCAAGGCCAGAGTGGATGGGGCTTTGAGCAACCTGGTCTAGTAGAAAGTGTCCCTGTCTCATGGCAGTGAGGTTGGACTTATTTTAAAGATCCTTTCATACCAAAACCATTCTGTGATTGTTTCTAAATTGATGCCAATGGGCCGTTAGAGACTTCTGAGAAACATTGGGCAGGAGCATTCTTCACAACTGCAAAATTCATATTCAGTGGGGACTCAACATAATTCAAAATTTTTATAGAAATTAACTTTTCTCTAGGGATTTTCATTTTTCATTAGCAGTGTAACTTCATAAAACACACTTTAGATTCTGCTTGGTCATTTCATATTGTTTAATTCAGTGAAAGATTGCAATCAAAATTAGATGTGTAGTGTTTCTTCACTTGTTTCTTCCCTGCCCCTAAACCCAGCTTCTTATATATGCATATATATATTATTATTTTGCACAGTAAGTAATCTTAATCCAGCAGGGTTGTTGAGGTGATGGGCAGTGCTCTCACCTCCTCCTGTGCTCTGTGAATCCCTGGGATGGTTTATGCTGCAGAGTCAGATGCAGCCCCAGTGCTGGGCACTGCAGGCTCAGGTTGGATTCCAGAGTGAACAGCATTACACAGAGGATTTAATGCGATTGTAATGAATTGCGTAGGGGAAGTGCTTGTTTGAAATCAACTCCATTAACTCAGAGCACAAACCATTGCAAAGTCAACAGTTTTTCTGAGTGGCCACCGCCAGCCATCTCTTTTGAAAACACTAATGGGCTGTTTAATTAGGTGATGAAAATTGTTTACAGTTGGTGATCCCAAGTTTTGTCATTTTAATAATGGTTAAATTCAATCTCTTCTTTGATTCTTGGCAACTCCCTCATTATTTCATAACCTGCTTATGTCTAGTTTAATTCATTTGCCTGTATTAAAACCAACCCTCTTGTGCAGTAGTGGTGTTTGCTTAACTGCAACTGTCTCATTGCAATACATGGTGAAAAACTAATTTTCAGCAGTGGATGTTAACCAAGTATAACCCTGGAAGAGAATGTTTACATTTGTGGAAGATGCATTCCTTTTGAGTTGACTATATATGAGACCTAAAGATAATCCATCCCATAGCATGTGCATTGCAACTGTTCCTGGGAATCTCTTATTTCTGGGGTGTGCCAGCTTCTCTTCTCTCTCTTCAAGCTTAATAACACCTGTCACATTGCAAATCTAAGAAGGAACAACTTAGAGAATGTGCTTGTTCCCCCCATGCCCCCAGTGGAATGGGGGAGAGAATGGGGAGCTGGAAGTAAAATTCACAGGTTGAGATAATTTAATAGGGGAAAAAAAAAATTGCAATAATAAAATAATATAGAAAACAAGTGATGCACAATGCAATTTCTCACCATCACCTGACCAAAGCCCAGTCAGTTCCTGAACAGCAGCCCCCAAGCAGCTTTGCCTCCACTTTATGCACTGAGCACAACACCACAGAGTGTGGAATGTCCCTTTGGCTGCTTGGGGTAGGCTGTCCCTGCTGTGTCCCCTCCCAGCTCCCTGTGCCCCCCAGCCACATCACAGGTGGGATGGTGTGAGAAACTGAAAAGTCTTTGTGAGTTGGTGTAAACCCTGCTTAGCCACAACCAGAACAGTGGAGAGTTATCAACATTATTCTCAGCCTAAAACCAAAACACAGCACTGCACCAGCTACTGAGAGGAAAATTAACCCTGAGCAAAACCAGGACCTTATATGCTTGATTTGGTCTTCTTTAGAGCAACAAAGAGCAGGAGTTTTCTTTTTGTCCTAATTTTCTGATGTTCTGTCTTTACTTGGTGAAGGTAGACTGGATTATTGGAAGCTATTAATATTTTGCATTTTGATGGCCATAGGATGCCTATGGGCTCCCTTTCCTCTTCACTCTATCTAAGCATACTGCAAAGACCCACAAGTCCCTGTCTTAGCAAGCATACAGCAGAAAAGTGGTTGGAATGTGAACAATTATATGTGAAGCACACCTGAGTGACAGGAGATGCATCCAGACTCATTGGATGGCACTGGCAGAGGCATCTTGGTCTGTTGCCATCTCAATGGACTTGGATTTTGGTTTGATTTTTGACAGCATTATATGCCTTATGTTTTGCCAAGCAGCTCAAGAGGCAGAGGCAGATAAACAAGCTGGCAGATGCTGCGGGAGGGAACATCTTTTCAGTTTGGGTTTTCTTCCCTGACTATTTCAAAATTATGTCCTATATATGTCTTTGGATTCAGAAGGAATAGGAACCTTTCAGTTGAGTTTTGGATGCCACTAAGATGGAGCCCCACAGAGTGGATTTTTTTGAGGAGCTGGACACTAGTTTGCTCAGAAACCACATTGTGGTTGATACTGTGATATGAAATCTCACAGCGTTTCTAAACCCCTTTGCACCTCTTGTTTTTGTGTTGCAGACATAAAGGCATCGTTAATACAAGTATACAATATGCTGCATGGGTAATTAAAGCATTCTTGTGTAATTTACCCTTGCAAAGTGCTACAGACAGTTACAACTGTATGTGACTGCACTTAGATAAAGGTTGTGCTTTCTGGAACTCAGAAACCATGTGGGAGGCCTGATCCCATCTTTAGAAGGCACTTCATGGCTTCTGGGTCTCAGGACATCTGCGAGGACATCACTAAGATGTTTCCAAATAAGCCCTTCTGCAGTTCAGCAGCTCAGGAGTTCCTTAGCCCTAAAAGTTCACAGAGAAAGGCAAAACCTTGGGTATAACTTTAGAACAGGTGTTACCACAGCAGCTGTACTTGAGTGACCAGGCCAGTGTATGAAGACCAGAGTGGTAAGAAGGATGTACACAACAGGGTAGGCATTTTCCAGCATGACAATACTCACTTCAGATGTTTTCCACTACCATCATGTGTATTCAGCTTTCTGAAATCAAGGTAAATAGGCAAGGTGAGGATTGTTGTATTCCTCTGTTTCTGACATTACTGGACTTCTGGAAACTACTGTGATGCTATTGTAGTTTGACAGGTGGTCTATTATATGAATAAGAATGACTAAAGAAGAAACTGTTAATGTTCAAGGCATAGAACTACATGAATGATCCAAAGGAAATGCGATTACTCCCATTTTCCGGCTGTTGTATTCCTGGAAAGTTCTTTAAATATGCATAGAAAATGCAAGCAAAATAAGTTTTTTTTAATTTCTAATTGTGTGTGCCGTTTTCTCTCTAGGGAGCAAACAGATGAACCAAAATAAATAAGGTTTATTCTTCAGCTTTAGTGATAAACATACTTGACCTGAATAATAGTGGGAAATAATGAATGCAAATGTTTGCAAGAAGCTGTCACATATCTTTATTATGTAATCAATACCAAAGAGTTGGGATCATGTTCACATAGTAGTGGCACACCCTTAAAATGTTATGGTTCACCATAAATGCAATTTTAAGAGTGCCATTCAAACCCCCTACTTATAAGAGATATTTTTCAATAGCTTTTCCTCCTTACCTTTGCATCTTAGTTACACACTCAGGAAAGTCTGTCCCTCCTTTGAAACTTCATGTAACAAACTGCATGAGAGAACAGGTTTTTGGGCTTTCGGGGTCAAGGTTTTATGAGCTTGGCTATTTTCAAAGCTAGAAAGCAAAGGGTTAATAGGAGTCTTTGTATTTCTCTATTCCCAAACTGCCATTTAAATTGAAACATAATTTTATGAACATTACATCTGAATGCCATTTCTTTTTACAGGATCCCTTACCTCTGGGACACTGGCTTGGATCAGGATTTTTTTTTTCTTGCAACAGCTGTTCAGTGCATGAAATAAGCCAGTGGAAGTGGTCCAGTTTATAGTGGGAAAGTGTCCATCTCCAAACCACCATCTCAATTGGCACTGAGTATCATCCTTGTCTCAGCAAAACGGCCAGAAATTGAATGAGCATGAATAATGAACCCTTTGCAATTGTCCAGGTCAGGTTGACAGCAATTTTGCCTCTGTCTATTGATAAACTTGGCAAAGGTTCTGCATTTCCAGGCACACAGAGGCCTTTCTTAATGGTTAATTCTCAAAAATAAAATGCACCAAGTTTGAAGTTGCTATCATTCCTAGGGCTGATGAATACGATGATGGAGTTTTCAGAACATTTTAATACGGGGAAAAACTTTTTACCCTAAACAGTTTTCATTTTAAAATCGCAACCACAGGAACAGGAAAAGGTGGCTTCATGTTGCAGTAATCCAGAGGATGAGATTTAAATAGTATCGACTGTCACATGACCTAAATTTTCAAATTTGGGTGTCTAAAGTTAGACACTGAAAATCAGGACAATTATTTTAGTCTTCCTACCCATTTTTGCAAGCACAGAAATACATTGTTAAATCTCATATTCATTTTCTATGGAAGTAGTGAAGGTTTAGTTTTAACTTAGTGCTTTTTCTCTGAGGAGCCCTGAACAGTTTTATGAAGTGTGTCAATGTCTTGGTAAAGAAAATTTGATATTGAAGCCCAGAGAAGTTGAATCTGTGCTCTCGTCTTAATATAAAACTGTCCTTTCAACCCAGCCTGGAGCCTTTGGAGGCTTTTGCAAGGAGGATTATCTTTCTTGGCTTCCTCCATAATCACTGGAGAATGAGAGGTTCCAGTTCTGAAAAGTCTTATTGGAGCCAAATTTTGGTGCTCTGCATTGCATCTGAGGAGCTTTTTGTCTGGTGTCTGTAGAGGGAACCCAGATCTGGATTCCTATCCCTGAAAATATCTTTGTGAGTACCTTCTTTTGTGGGATTAATGCAGAATAAAAAGATAGCAATTCTTCCATGGTTGCCACATGAAAGGCATTTTTCCCTTCAGGTCCCATTTTTTCTTATCCTAGAGACATCCCTTGATCAAAATGCCTGAATAGGGCTGATAAATCTTGGATTTGTCAAATATTTACTCAGGCCTTTCCCTTTGAGGGGCCTGGTGGGACACCTGTTTGTTGCACAGAAACAAGACCAGATTTTTGTGTCAGGTTTGTCTTTATGTAATCCACCTTGACTGGAGTCAGGTGAAAAATGTGGTGTTAATTGGCTGGTCCCATTTGATCTATTTGTCCAGGCTGAGCCCTAGAGCCAACTAGAAGGTACAAGGCTCAGGAAAAGTAAAAGGAGCTTCCCAAATGAGGCTTGTCTCAGAAGCTCTTTGTCAAATGCTGAAAGTGAAGATGGAGACTTAGGGTTTATGTGGTTTGGGAACTTCTGGTGAAAATATTCTGATTGCAAAATGTCTGTGTTATCCAGCTGGTTTTGTAGAAGTCCACCAGCTCTCTGTCAAGGAACAGTCCTTTGCTCAGGGGTGGAAGCAGGTGGAAAAGAGATGGATCTAGGTGAGCTAGCAAGCTACAAAGTGGGCCACGGTCTGGACTGGCCTGATTGGAGTGAGAAACTTGAGCCTTGGTGTTTACATGTGAACCAAGTCACCTGCTTGCCAAATTGTTTGGTGATTTCCTGTGCAGTGCTGGAAAGAGTAGGGTCTTTCCATCCCTCTGTCTCAAAGTCAATGAGCTCAGGACTCACAAGGACAGTGCAAGACAAATGTTCAAAATTAAGTCTTCCCTGGCCTGTAGAGATCATATGTCTCATCTCATCACTGCCCCTTTTCCCAAGACCTTCTGTCTTAGAACATGAAATTCATCATACCTTTTCTAAACATAAAGTAAAATTGTTCCTTTAAAGGAAGGCTATACATCCAGTTCTGCATTTCTTCCTTTTATTCAGTGGATTTGTTTCTCATTTCCAACTCATTTGAGACCTGAGACTATGAAAGATCTTTAGAGAAAAGACCATTTCCTTATACTGTGTTTATACAAAACCTAATTCTGAGTACCCTGATCCATGAAAGTCTAAATAGCTTCTACAAGACAAATAATAATTTGGGAAATATAGTCTTAACCTCTGCAAAACCAAATGCATCTGCTAGTCATTGTAGGGTGAAAGGGGAAAAAAAAGGAAGTGTGCATAAAGAAAATGGCATCTAGTAGGCTGCAGGAAAATGGACCAGTCTACTAGGAATTAGTGCTAACAGGCCTCTAAGTTTCTTTCCTCAAAATTACTGCAGTCAAAAAAAAAAAAAAAACCCAACAAAAAACCCACTTCACATTTGTGCTTAATTTCACCTCTGTTTATTCTCCTCTCCTGTTCCCTGAAGAATGTAGATGAGGTTTAAGTTAGTCTTAATAGTAATAGGTTTGGAATCTAGCACACTTTCACAAAATTAACTTTGCTTCTGTTGATCTGGGAATTAAAATGCTTCATTAATTTAGCAAGTCCTGGTTTGACAGCCAAATAATGCATTTTGTGAGTTGTACTTTTAAGTCTAAAATTCTTATCTGCAGTCCTCCCTGGATGTCTCTGACATTCATGGCAGCTTGGAGATCTGCATGGCCTTGAAAGGAGGAAAATCTGCCTGGATATACATGTGTACAAGTGCTCTAACACAATTTATATGAGTATGTTGTGTCCAAGTATATATTTAAGCACTACATGAGTAGGTAACTATTAAGAAACCTGTTTCTTCCTTCCTTTACAATATACACTTGGGGTTTTTTTTCTTTTTCCTTTGTTTTTTTTTTTTTTCTTCTTTCCTCATTTACCAGTGCAACTCTGCGCAAGCGTCAATGTTTTTGGCAAAGGGAAAGAGGCTGGGAAGCATGATGAATTTAAGTGCTGTACACTGGGGTTAGGTGAAGGGAGCAAAAAACCCCAAACATGTCTGTATTGCAGGAAGAGATTTGTTATCTCTCTTCTTCACACCAGACATCATGTGATACTGATTCCTGGGAAGCTGAAGAGGTACTGATATTACCAAGTTCTCAACTATACAACTCTATAATAGAGTGTTCTCATGTTTCCTGTTCTAGTCATTCTGCAAATGCTCTTTATCCTGTAGATGTTTTCCTTGAAAACATCCATGAGCTGCTTGAGCCATGCTATGATTATGTATCAGACTTGCAGACTGTGCTATTGCACAATACATACCTGCAGAGGACTTGTATGGTGCCTTCAGAGTGTTCCCTGACACAGATAATTAATGTCTTCTTCACATCTCTTACAAACATTCCCCCTGATCACTTTTATTTGACTGTGGCTTGTCTCAAGGCACACTCTGGTCTGGGCTGTAAGGCTGTGCATGGGCACAACCCAAGCAAATGTCTACAGAACACAACCATGAAAAGACTTCAGGATTCTCGAGGCTTTGTAAAACTAACTGCAAAGCACTAAAATATAAAACAAGTTGAAACAGTTTTGTTTTATTGGTGTCTAAAAATGCTTATTCCCTTTTAGTGTCACCTCAGAGTGGTGCAGACCAGCAGTTTCACAAGGACATAATATAAAAGCAGGTACAGGTTCCCCAGCATGAGGCATCACTGGATTCCAGGTTATAAAGGTAGAGAAGTTTAGCCAGACCAGTAATCCTGCTGGATGACCACTCATCACAGAGTTCTCAAGATGGTAGATTCAGTTTAATATGAACTTTGTTTCTTTGCAGCTCTGTGATTTACACCTCAGAATCACAAAATATGCTGAGTTGGAAGGGGCCCTTAAGGAACATTGAGTCCAACTCCTGTCCCTGCACATGACACCCCAAGAGTCACACCCTGTGCCTGAGAGTGCTGTCCAAACACTCCTTGAGCTCTGTCAGGCACAGTGCTGTGAGCATTGCCCTGGGGAGCCTGTCCCAGTGCCCAATCACCCTCAGGAAAAGGTGAAGAACCTTTTCCTGATATGCAGCCTAACCCTCCCATGTCACCACTTTGTGCCATTCCCTTGGTGGGTGTCACTGGTGGCCTCAGAAGAGATCACTGCTGGTGTGTACAGAAATGTCATGCAAAGACAATCAACAATAATTTTCTATTTGTGCACTCTGCCTCAAAAGCAGGAATTTTTACCCATTCTAGATGAGTAAAATTTTTGGAATTCCTTTTCTCTGCCCTAATTATCATAAGTCGAGTCAGTAGATTCTGTAGCCCAGGCTAATTGTGTTTTGCTTGTGAGAGTCTGTGGAGTGAAAGGCAAGGTAGGTTTTTGTGACGTAGCAGTGTGGCACTCTCTTTTCCCCCCATGCACTGCTTTATAACCTCAGTTATTTCAGAGATAGCTCCTCTTTACTGTGGTTCATAGCAAAACTTATTATTTCTGTCTGTGTTTTGGGAGGGGTGAGGTAAGAGTTAATTTTGCTCTTCTGTTGTCTAGGAAACAGTGGTTGTACTTACTTCCCCTTTGAAAATAGATAGTGAATTCCACATTCAGGGAGCAATGAATAAGATAAAAAGCCACAAGATTAGAAGCTTGAAGTAGACACCGTTTGAGAGAGAGCAAAGATAAGTTCATGTGCGCTGGAAACTTTTTCTTCGGTTGCAGTGGAGTGGAGGGGGGAGAAGATCTGCTTTTAAAGAGGGTGCTCAGGGCTTTTAGGCTCTGGGCTGTTGGCACTGATTCAGCAAAGCGTTTAACTAAGTGCCTAATTTTAATGATGTAGGGCCCCACTGAGTCCAGGGCTGAGGATGTGGTCCGGTTTGTACATTAAGCTCTTTGCCTCCTGCCACTTGGAGAATTCAACCCTGTGCACATCGTGCTGAAAATTAAGAGAAAGAGAGACACCAGCAATTGCGATCTGGGCTGCTGTGCTGAAAACAAGCCATCCATCCAATTTAGGGCTGTAAATACTAAAATTGGAGATGGGGTTAATGACTCAGAACAACAGAACAGGGAACAGGATTTAAAAAAAAAAAAAAGCAAGCTTTGACGGTTGTCACAATGGGCAGCAAATGACAAGTGCATTTCAGTGCAGGTTTAAGACGATTATACTTGGAAGATGGAACTAAAACATAAAGCGAGGGCTGTATGCAATGCTGCACGTTCAACTGGAAATGTAGGTTATGTACTTGGTATTAATTCATGTCCCAGTGAACAGGAAAAAAAAAAAATCTTTCTTCGATTCAGATGGGACTTGAGCTGTAGATTTTTCTGACTAAGAAGCTCTGGATAATTCTTTTCTTATGTATTATTAATAGTTCTATTACATTAAATCTTAGGTGTTCAGAATGATCCACCAGAGGTGTTTCTCCCCCCCCATTCTCAATCTGTTGTTCCCAGCTGAAGTCTAGGGTGCACTGGGTAGGTGAATCTGGGCTTGGAAAACTGGCACACAGATGCATATCAAGACACAATTTTCAGGACTAATTTCTTACAAGCAGTTCAGCAGATGTGTTTTCAGGAGGGATTTTAGTGTAGTCAAGGAGGTGCTGCCCTCCAAAAGGAGCTGTTTGAAGAATTGCAGAGTCCTAGGGAAGAACTACTAAAACAAATGAGCAGTAAGGGGGAGGGAGTGATGAAAAAGGAACATGTTGGGAGTGATGAAGCAGAAAGATCCTGGCAGGGAGTGAAGAACAGGTTTTCTGGATGTTTTTAAAGGTGTAAAAAAGGGCAGCCTCAGAGACAGTAATGCAGATAGTAAATCGCCTCCCCGGGCTGGTGATTACTACATTGTGGTTAAAAAAATCTCAACAAAATATAAAACCACTCAAAACCAATACAGAAGAAAAAAAAAAGTCACATGGAAAATCCACCTGTCTCTTGTGTTAGTGATCACAAGCAGTCCCTTGTGAATGTGATCAGCATTGCTGTACAAATATGCATGCCATGCTTCTGAGTAGCAAATTCCAGTCCTCTTTGAGGGGAGCTTTGCCAGAGGTTTTGGAAATAAATATAAATGCAAAACCCAAAAACTGAGAAGGAAAATGAAAAATGCTCAGGAGAATTTGTGATGACTTTGCAGACTGGAAGTAGGATGCAAACTCGCAGGTTGGAAAATGTTTCCGAAATAGCAGTCAATTAAAATAATATGTGATAGAGGGCTGACAGTTTGGGTGTTTTGAAATGATCCAGCTCTAGCTTGGAGTGCAGCGGGTAAGGTGCAGCGCTTAGTTGGATGTTCTCCTATGGCAGTCGTTAGTCACCTTTTCCCTTCCCATAGAGCAGAGAGAGCCCTAATGACAGTGGATATAATGATGCCTTCAGGGATGCTTAAGGAGTAACACAGCCCCTGTAGCAAGGTGCAGCCTGGTTCCCTTGTCTCAGTTTCAGTGGCGTGTGGAGGTGATGGGACATGCCCTGAAGGGGTTGTCAGCCCCCCCCTCGTCACTCCAGAGCTGTTAGACAATTAGCAGCTGCTTCCTGCACACGGCCCGGAGAGGAAAGGGAGCTCAAACTCCACCACAGGGCTGGAAGTCATTTGGCCTTTGCTGTAAAGAGATGAGGAATGTGAGTTACTGCTCATCATGGCACTTCTCCATAAAGGGTTACTAGCAAAGCCTCTGTGAGAGGCACCTGTGTCTCCTGATGAGTTTTGCCTGTGCTGCTCTTGGCTCATCTCTCTGACATCAACCTTCCTGAGCTGCTGCAGCCTTATGTAACTGCCCCAGCTCCCCTAGCAGCCTTTTTCTGGGGGGAAAGGTGCTGATTCACCCTGCACACAGGTGCTGCAGCACAGCTTTGGTTGCAGCTCTCGGGTCAGGCTGCACCTCTCTGGAGCAGAGCAAGGGAGAAGTAAAGAGAGGGGGGAAAAGTTGGAGCTGGGGGCAGGTCACACTGCAGCACTCCTACCTCTCCCCTAGAGATGCTTGCAAGGAAAGGACAAACCTGATGGATGGTTGCATTGTCAAGAGAATGCAATGCAAAGGAGGTGGTTCCTGGCACTTAATGGACCCAGGGTTGTGTCTGCTGCTTTCAGAGGTTCACCTTCAGCAGGCCTTAATCCTGGCTGCCACGGGTCGTGCTGACAAAAGGAGTGAACCATCCAAGTGCCAGGCCCCAGCAGAGCAGTGCCTACTGCAGAGTACCAGCACTGATGTCTCTTTGCTGCCCCAGGTGATATTGGGATATTGATAATAATTAGCAGAACTCCACCTTGCCCAGCTGCATCACCATCTCTCCACAGTGCTCTAGGTATTCACCCCATGCTGTGCTTGGCTGTGCTACAGAGGTGGTTCCCTGCATATGGATCCCTGTATCACAGTGGCTCATAGACACTTAGGGGTTAAAACAGGAATTACTGACCCTGGCTCAAGCAGCCAACTCAGAAATCTGTGTCTGTAATCTGGGTTTCTTCTGTGCCCCTTGGTTGAGGAGATAGGGCACCCCAGGGCTGGATGTTCATCTCTTCCTGACCCACTGGTGTACAGCAGATGGAAAAATGGCCTTGGAGGGCCAGTTTCTGTCCACTGGTTAGAGAAGGAGCCAACCATGTGATTTACACAGCCTCAAGCACCTGAGATGGGGCAAGATGACATGTGGAAAGACCTAGGGATGTGGGTAGAAACCAAGAAAGGGAGGCATTTTAAAAATGTGCTGTTTTAATGAATATTTTCAAAGCAAAACAAAATTGAAGTCCTGGAGTAAGGCAGTCTATAAAAATGCCAGACTTCAAAAGCTGAAAAGGGGGAGATACATGGCTTTCAGTGTGCAGAATGCACAAAATAGAAAAATATATTTTTGAAGACTTTTAAAATTCAGAAATCAGAGTCAGGAAGAAAAGAAAAGGTGAGATGAGAAGGAACGAAGAAAGGTTTCGGGGTTTTCTTTGTTGTTGCAGTTTTGTTTTTTTCACTGCTCATCAAAGCCTCCTTCAGGACCTCTTCATGCCTTGGCTCCAAGGACCTGTCCCAAGAAGTGCCTCCTCAATAAGGATTAGCTGTTTGTTGTGAACATGCTAATTCCTGATCATAGTTCTGAGAGTGCATTTTTTTTCCTTGCTGATAGAAACCATATTAGCTAGTAAAAATAATTAAATTTATATTCTCTAGATGTAATTGGTGATTATGCCCTCTAGGTGGAAAAAAATGCTTTCAGATGAACAGAAGCCTATATTCTCCATTCAGATAACTAAAATTCCTTAATTTCCACAGAAGTGGACTGCAGAGAGAGTTGTATCCCCCAAGCCTGCACAGAAGGGGCATTAGCAGCCATTTCCTAAAGTAATTTATAATACTGTTCACTGTATTATGCCAACTCTAACAAACTCTCTCTACTTTACTGCTAGCATGGCTGTAATTCCAGTTACTCTATTGGGAATTTGGCTCTTGGAAAGCTAAGTGATTTATAAATTTTTAAGAAGTGATGCATACAGCTAATCTAAAGGAAAATGGGCTCTTGCAGCCTGTGCACCTGCTGTCTGCAAGGGGAGAGGATTTCTTGCAGAATTCCTCTGCTGAAATGGGAAAACCGGGAAAACTCTGATAATCTTTAGGTTAGGTTGTTTTAACTGATTGATGAAAGGCCATTGCTCCTGGAGCCTAAAGCCTTCAGTCTACCCAGGAATGGTTAAAGCACAAATACCTATTTTTGCAGCAGTGCTTAGTCTTGGATCATGAGACAAATTTCCCAACTGCTGACTATTTTGTGTGAGGGAGCAGTCTTTTGTGAAACCATGGTGGCCTTTTTTTAGGTCACACTGGGGTCCCTTCTCCTTGCAGCCCTCCCCAACATGCTTTCAGTGTGAGAAACAAACTCTTTCTAGGAAACAGTTTGTTTACAGCCTCCTTCCTTCCAGCTGGGACTTCTGAGCCCTGGAGAAGTGTGGTGCAGAAGGGATTCAAGGCAGGGAGCATGGGAAGAACTCCTCCTTGGTGAATTTGTACACATTCACACAGTAACTCAGTATTTGATTTCTGGGTGAATGCAGTTCTGGAATTGCCTCTGAAGGACTTCCTGTATGGATACCCATAGCAAACATACACTTCAAAACATGTCTTAAAAGAATTTCATACTAATCCATTTACCCTTGGTCCTTGACAATGTCCAGGTCAAAAGTTACATGGTGTTCCCATTCCCTTGACACAGATGGCACCTGACGCAGTAGAGAGATGGAAGAGAAGCTGCTCTCTGCCCTGCTTCAGTTGTTAGTGTGTCATCGTTGCTAGAGAAACACAAAACCTTGGACTGGGATTCTGGCAGAATAAAAGCCTTTCAATTCATATTTGATCACATTTAAAGGAGGGGGAAGGAGGGACCTTGTAAAAACCCTGTTCATCCACTAGAGAGCATATAGGCAGTGCTTCTCCTTGGAGAAAATAAAAATGTCAAGCTCTTATTATGCACAATAATGCAATGCAGTTTAAATGTTTACTGCTGTTCTACCCACTGCAGTTACATATGGAGAAAAGACCATGTGAAAACTGGAAGAAGGCTTTGCAAATATATAACTTTCATGTTCAAAAGCCTCTTATCTCTTTGTTAGCGTTTAATATCTTCTTGTTCCTAAAGAGCGTTCCTATTCTCCTCATGGAAATCTTAAATTATTTACAAAGTTCCTGAGAAATACAGGGGTGGGCTTGAGAAGGTGCAGAGCCGATCTCTGCAAGGGCATTTTATGGCTTTTAGAAGATTCCAGTGTTTCATTTCTGGCTGATGTGGTTTGGAAGAATCTTCTGCAAACAAACTGATGTGAAGCTGCTCATTCTGCAGATGATCAATGCAAGAAGCTGGCACTGAGAAGGTGATATCCTTTGAAGTCTAATGATATTAATGTTGACTCTTAAATATTTCATAGCTGTTACTCTTTTGTAGTGATTTTAGTGCTTGAGTTAAGGAGCACAGTTTTTTTTTCCTCTAATTTCCATTTTTCCCCTCTAAACTGCCTCACTCTGTGTATACAATACACACTTGTAACTTCAGATTTAAGCCATAGGGATCTGCGTGCATTAAATGGATAGTGGTACACCCCACTAATTAATTAAACTTTTTTTTCCCCCATGGGTGTCAAATTTACTTTTCCAAAGGCTGTTTGTTAATACAGTGCATGTTAGAGGTAGTTTTTTCAGTGGAGTATGTTGCTGACTTTCTCTGTTGCCCTAGTTAACCTTTATTCTGTCCATCTGTAGCTTACAGATGATTCCACTTACACTTGTAACCTGCTGTGAGAGCTAGGCATGAAAAATAGTATAGATACCTCAGGTACCTATTTGGATGCATATCTTTTCCTCTGGATTTTTTTATGCTTGTTTTATTTTGTGCGAGGTAAAATCCTTTGTAATGAATTTAATACATTTGGATAAAGCAACATGGGTTTGTTGTACATTCATTATGTGGCTTTTCCTCGTATTTTTTTACTTTTTCTGTGCCACAATTCTGACTTAGCCAGTGGCAAAATATTTGTGTAGTACTTGGATACTGGATGGATTTCCACTGACACTAATGGACAATCTGGTCAGGATTTTATTTGCCATCAGCATAAAGGAAAACTTTCTTTTTGTTGCCTTTTGCAAGTGATCAATGGATCCACTTAGATTATAACCTGGAGTTAGGAGTAGAATTACATGTTAATGTCTCATTGCAATAAAACAACTGTTAGAGTCCATTACTTTTCTGGGGAAAAGAATGGGATTTGTTTAATTTTAACTGCCTCAGTAGTGTGCTGGTGCACATATAAATGCTGATGAATGAAACCAAGCAATTAGAATTAGAAATTAATAACACAAGGCATCTAGTCATTTCAGCGAGTTTGCATTTTGATTCTGATTGATTTTTCTAATATTTGCTAAGTGCATATGTATCCACAAAGGCTTTATATCCATATGCTGTATTTTTAAAATGCTGGCATGTTGACTTCTGGGAGCTAGATCTGTTATTTGACAGCATATTATGATTTAATTTCTGTTATCTGAAAAACTGCACCATTGAAACAGCTGATGCAGAATTTAAGTATGTCTGTTCGTTGTTGTCTTTTTTAAAGTTTTGGAAATTACACTTGCTGCCTAGCACTGTAAAGTTGGTTTACATTTCAGGCAGGGTTATTTTTCCAGTTTGAATGACAGCAAGTATTTTGCATGTATGCAAGTGTGACATGAAAATATGAAGATAGCTGCCCTACAGTTCTGTTTTTGCTTTTTAATTGATATTTGGATGATATAAAGCAAGCAACTGCCATATGACAATAAAGTGGACCAACTTTCCCAGCTGGATGTCATATTTGACAAAGTATGTAACCAGAGAAACTGTGAATTATGTAAAGTGCTAAATAGGATTCTGGGTGTAACTTATTACCCTGTGGGCTGGAAGATACTGCTTGTTATTTACTTGCACTTTCTGAAGCAACATTATTCTGGCTGTTTCTCAGAAGTGCTAAACTTCGTTATTGGGGAAAAAAAAAATTCAAGGAGTGAGTGTCATAATTCTGGTTTCCTGTGGGGAAGGAATGTTTTGGAAGGCTGGCTGTGAGTAGCACAGAGTATGATTTCTTGAGTTCTTGTCTGCCATGCCTTGAGTGTGTCTGCTCTGCTGCCACCAGGTAGGGACCAGGGTGAGCCAGATCTCCTGAGAGCTCCTGATGAGGACAGATGTTGCTGTCTGGGTCCACTGAGATAAGAGTTCCTTGGGTCTCTTTGGGGTGGTGGCTTTGTTTTATATTCTGTGTTTACCTCACCAAGGAATATTTTATTTCTTGTTGATTGTGTTCCTTCATGACTCTGTGCTTGGGTGGGTTTTTTTGTTGTTTTTTTTTTTTTTTTTTCAGTTAAACTGAATCATGTAATTTATTTTTAGATATAGTTCTTGAAAAGCTAGTGTACTGACATGAGGTGCTCCCTTTGCTGCATAAACCTAGCACAGCCTCTCTGAAACAGACATTTTAAATTCTAACCTCAATTATAAAACTTCCTACTTTATTTTTTCTGCTTTCCACACTGCACCTGCTGTTTTTCCTCAGGATTCCTGGATTTGTTATTGGGCCATGTGCAGCCCATTCCTATTTACCAACTACCACGAATGTCGTAGGTTATCTGGAGGCAGCCAAACCTTTTGCAGTAGCATTCCAGCTGTGTTGGGAGGTTGTAGCCACATGAGGGTGTACAACTTGGTTTGGTTGTAGGAGGAAATAGTCTTTAGAAGGACCAGATTTGGTGAAGAGCTTTGCCCTTATGCTAAAAATTGTTGCTTTGTGATGCATTAGACTGGACTTGTACAAAAGTCGCTGCTCAAAGCATAGTAAGGCATAGTAAGCTTCTGATTGGTGTTTATGGGAGGGATGCATGTCAGAAAAAAGTTCATGTCTATCAGTTGTTGGGTGTTTTTGTTAAAATGGGGCAATATTAGCTGCTGGATCAGGCTCTGAGCTCAGGGTTGTCCCTGTTGTCTCTGGCTCTGCAGGTGAAAGAACAGTCCAGGGGACCTGCCAGGTTTCCATCTTCTGGCAGAGGCAGCTCACCTTGCCTGTCCCTTCGTTAACTAGAGGGGACAAAAAGGAAAGATGCTTTAAATACTCAAGTTTTGAAATAAACACTTTCAACTGCTTTCCATTTTTTTATCTCTGCTCTTTCATGTTCTTTTTTTTTTTTTTTTTACCTTCATGTTTTTTTGGGGTCTTTCAAAGCTGATGGTGCTGTGCAATGGGAGAGATGGATGTTTTCTGCTCTTCTATGTGTGAGCATTATGCTGGATGGAGAGAGTCCAGGGAGAGGCAGCAGTTTGGCTGGGAGAGATAGTCTTGCCTTTGCTGAGTCTTTGGTGAGTGCCAAAGCTTCTCTTTCCTAAAGATCTGTCCAGAGACTTTCTTGCTGTTGCAGCTAGCAAAAGGCACTGTATTTTTCAAAATCCTGCTGAAGAAACAGGAAAATATCAAGACCAAGAAAACACCTGCATTATCCCCTCTTACAAAACCTTCCTGTCTTGTTGGCAGATGAAGGGAAGACCTGGTGCATGCCTGCAGGAAGATTTAGGTTTCAGCTCATGGGCATTTTCCTGCATAAAACCTTGTTCAAAGTATGCTGGATCAGCTTACAGAGCAAGTCTGTGGGGTGCAATACACTGGGAACTGCTTTTTCCCATAATCCAAAAGTTTTAGGGGCAAAGAAAGGAGAGTACTGCTTTTGGTGGTGACTCACAAGAGTCTTGTGCTGCTGTGTGCTTCACTTTCACATGTGAAGCTCTGTTCCAGCATGGAGACAGAATTCACCACACCACAGGTGCTTGCAACCATGAGCATGTGCCTTCCTTGGTATCTGCGCTCATTTTGAGCTTTAAGGTCTGCAGAGCTGGGTGAGAAGGACAAGAGAATGTTACTGCACTGGTGTGGTGGGAAGGCCTTGCAGAAGCCCTGCAAAATGACAAATGTTGTGTCAAAACCTCAGGAATCTAATAGCTTGCAAACAGCTTATCCTTCTCCAGCTTTCCAGAAGTATTTTATTTTCACATAGATTTTATGTGATATCTACAGATACATATATCTCCAATTACAATTCTGTGATTTTTTTTCACTCACACATGAACCTAATTCTCAGTTTTCTGTAGTGGCTTTGAGACAACATAGCAATATGTAAAGTATTTGAAAATTCAGAAATTTAAATACTGCTGTTGGAACTTTGGTCTGTCAGAATTCAGGCAGTGGTGTAGCAGCTGTTGCCCAGTAATTCCTATTGCACAATTCAAAAGTATTAAGCTTAGCAAGAAGATGTTAAAAACATGACCAAACTGAATTTTCAGTTGGTTTCTTGTTTTTAACATTTAGAGTCAAACTACAGTATGAACATAATTCTTTTCATCTGGGTCTCATCAGTTAAGACTTATCTTTTTGGTAAATCTAATAATGAGTTTCTGCTTCCTAATTTCACTGCAAGATCATAGGGTTTAAAAAAAACCAAAACATTGAGATGCTCAAGTGAAAAGGAAGTTTGATATGTGCTGGGTGTTCATTTCGAGTGTATAAGCACCTTAATGAAAAAAGAAATGTGATATTTTTTCCCTTCTTTATTAACTTGTCAAAAGTCTTAGGCTAAAAATTGGAGAATTTTTTAGCCTTCAGTGCACTGTATTGAAGTTCTGCTTTTAAAAGCTTAAAATAATTTTTTAAAATCAATATACCAGTTTCCAAAAAATTTCCAATCCCAAGTATCCTACTTCTGTTAAGTCTTGTGAATCTTTTCATTTTATCTAGTTGATTATTGTGTTCTATATCTAAGATGTGTAGTTATGGGGAAGAATTACCAATATAATGCTTTAGAGTCACCATTATTGTCTCTGTCCTTCCAAAAATAATGTGGAACTTAAAAATACTATCTTTAAAAGATACTTTTTTTTTTTTTTTCAGTTTTCATACAGCTAGTAACCAGTGCTCAGACCCAGGCCCTTTAAACTAGTTCTGCTGGCCATAGTTTTATATTCAATAATCTCATTTTTTGCTAGACATTTTAGGGTTTTTTTCTAGAAGTTTGCATGAAAACTCCTGCTTTCAGTTTGAATTTTAAGTCCTAGTGATTTATATATATATATATATATATATATATATATATATATATAAGCTTGTTCCTAGCATTTGCTCTTTACCAAAATCCTTTTCAACTTTTCCAGATTTCTTTCCCTGACTGTGTTCTGCAGCAAGTTCAGCCCCGCTTTTCTGTATTAGTTAACCTTTTGCCCTATAAATATTCGTTAATGGAAATTTTTCCTGGTTGGCTCAGGTTTGTGATAGTCAGCGAGCCTGGGCTGATAAGGAAACCCTGCTGCCAGCGTGCTGAGGAAAGCATTAAACCACAGCTGTACTCCTTAGTGCTCCTGTCTTTACCTGCCCCAATCGCATACCATTACACTTGATTTATCCAGTGTAACGTGATCCTTGTACAAAGCCAAGCTTGGTTGTCATAAGGCCTTCCATTTTCATGCCTTTCTTATCTCTTTTCCAGCTGCATTTTTTTCCCCAGTGCAACAAATAGCTTTGGTGTAAAACTTGCACAGCAAAAGGAGCCAGGAGTAAATTTGTGCAGGTTGGGTTTTTGATTGAACTTAGACAGATAAATGTGGCTGGGTTGGGGTTTTTTTATTTATTTTATTCTATTTTCTCTTAATCTCCTGCTTTCTGATTTCTTTCCATGATATTAATCACCTTGTTTCCCTCAGTACTGAAGTGCTGGAGATATGAGCTGTGTGATGCACCATTCTGTAGCATATCCTGCATGTTTCCCTGATCTGCCTGCAAGTGCCTTGGGAGCCCAGCTGCAGCCACCTCAGGCTGCCTTTTGGGGGGATGCAGGGGGCAATTTTGCATTTCCCTGAAGCTGTGTGTTTAAAAGCTAAATAAACTAAAATATGCACAATTCTTCCATAGTCAGTCCCACCATGACACCTTCCTCATCAGACTTTGACATAAAACAGCTCTTAGCACTGGTCTTTGTGTTGGATGGAGCTTACAGTGTGTTTAGCAGAGAAGGCTTTCATTCATGTGTCCCTGCAAATTAAAGCAATCAAAAAGCTTAGCGAAAGCTAGAACAAGTTCCCATTGCAAAATGGGAAGCTGTTGCTAAGTTTGGGTGATTAGAAATAATATCATGCCTTTAGAAGTCTTTAAATTGATTGAGAAATGCCAGATTTGTATGACACAAAAGAACTTAAAAATCTAGCCATATATTTGTCTTAGGAATTTTCTTTCATGTTTTAATTTTCTTTTTCTTTGAAGCCACATAGACTGAAAACTTACTTTGCCCATTTTTAGAAGGGAAACCTAGGGCTCCCCTGCAATATAATTGGTCATGTCCTTCCAGTTTAGATTTTGATTTGTACTGAGTATTTTTGGATCCATCAAAAACATGACTTGCAGTCAGAATATGTGTCCTTGTCAACATTTCAGTAAGCAGAGGTCAAACCAGAACATGAGAAAACAACTTACATATTCATAATTGCATAAATTGTCCCAAAAGAAGGTCTTTTATTATATGCTGTCCATTTGCATGCTCAGTTAATAGTTTATGGGCACCATGAAGATGTCAGCTGCTTCTTTACTGATAAATTTTATTTTATTTTATTTTGCATAAGCCTGCATACTTTTTCAGGCAAGAGAATTAGTGTAATCTCTTTCAGAGTGATAGCGACATGAGTTCAATGCCTACAAGAAGGGATGATAGCACTGGATATCTGTTAAAAAGGAAGAAATCTTTGAAATATTCGATTTACCTGTGTAGTTAAAGTGACTAGAGATTCAAACAGTCCTCAGAACATTGATGTAACTTCACTGTGTCTGTAAGTCTGTAAGCACCTGCCTCTAAAACAAACAAACCAAAAAATCAAACTGTGGGAATAGAGAAAGCATTTGAAAGGTAAAGTAACTATAAACAGTTCCTGCACTGAAGGTACAGCAGTTTTTTAACAGTGTGGTTGAAAGAAATGGGGCAGGAAAAACATGGAAAAGATAATGTAAACTAACGAAAACTTATGTGGTTTTCATGAATAGCTTTTAAGGGGGTTGGAGAAAAAGCCGTTTCATAATAGAATAAAAGTAATAAAGACAATGATCTGTGGTAGTCAGGGCCACAGATGCAGCCATCCAAAGATGAAGAAACCCAGGTGTGATCCAACATTGCTTTGGTCCAATTTTTGGTGGCATCTTTGTCACTAATGACTGTTCTCAGGAATGTTTGAGGATTTCTGCTCTAATCAGCTCCATGCAGCCCTGAGCACAGTGGTCAAAATTCTCTAATAGTCTGACTACAGCAAAGCTAAACCTGCCTTCATTTGGGATAGTTTGCCATGGTGAATCAGGCAAACCCCTGAGAAAAGGTGACAGAGTTGCTGGGAAGAGAAAATGTCAGGAAAAGAACAAAACCCCCACCTGCTTACTAGTGAAAGCAAAGCCTGTGACCTAGTTTCCCTTTTTTCATTAGAATGTGGCTCAGCAAAATTGCCACCATGTGCCTGCAGAGGTGATGAGCCCCAGCCATACCACAGGGCTTCCCAACAGCTGAGCTGTGCAGAGCCTGGCTTCATCCACACAGCAGATCATCTGCCATAGCTCTGGGGGCAAAAAAAATCAATCCAAGAAGCAGCATGTGACTCCTGAGAAACACAGGGCCCCTGCCAAATCCCCAGGTGGGGCAAAAGCAGAGCAAGGGCTGTGGTAGAGCCTCCACAGGTCTACCTGCCCTGTGTTTGTGCCTCCACCCTTCCCAAGCAGAGCCACTTGCCAAAGGAAGGTGCAGTTTTTTATGAATGTCTTGAATTGCAGCCAGGTAACTACCTTCAGGAAATTTTCATGTTGCTAAATGATCTATAGAAAGTGAGTGAGGAAGACAGGTTGGAGGGGTAAAGCTAAAAATTTTGTAGTGCAATAGAGAACCATCTTGATTTAGAAGTTGCAGGAAGATCTAGTTGTGATCTTCAGGGGAATAGTCTGTCCTGTAAGTGTTAATCTTAGGAGGATCCTTTGCCTTTTGTGGATGTACATCATGTCTGCATACTGAACTCAACACATTGAATTTTGATCCTGAACCGCCCAAAATTATCACTGAGCAGTATCAGCTGGTTGTAACAGTGCTGAGTGTCAGAACTTTGCATGTGACTTTTCAAGAATCAAAAAAAAAAAAAAAAAATCTCTGTTGAAGAGGCTGTTCCTCAAGCTGACTTTCACATTCACTTTTGGGGTTTTTTCTAATTTATTCACTTTTGGGGTTTTTACTAATTTATTTCCTGCATTCCATTAAAAATGGCATTTACAGGTCAAGGAGCATTAAAATTATTTCATTTGCAAAAAAAGCAAACAAACCAAGAACAACCACAACTGAAAAACAATAGCAAAACTTTCTCTGCCTTTGTTGATTGCGCAGTTTACCAAAGATTTACGTTTTTCACATCTGTTGCCATCCCATTATAGTTTCAATCCTGCATGTAAAATTGATACAGCAGCATAAACGATTTCCCAATGGCTGGAGAAGGAAAGCTTAATAATAGCTCTGAGTGTTTTTTGTCCAAAAGAATATAAAACATCTTGTATTTTTTATGATGTCACAACAAGTGGGGAGTTTGACATTTTCACATTAACTGCTAATGTATAAATGCAGTACCACTGTACTAGAATTAAAACTTTGTGTAATGACCTTCCCTTGGTTCAGCCATTAAAAATGCATTAATATTCTGTCTTGCCAATTGGGCCTGATGCAATTTTATTCATCAGTAACTAGTTTGTGGGGAGTGTTGTTTGTATGGATACCTATGTTTATTTGCTGGAAAATTATTCTGACTTTGTCTTTTGCAAAGTAGAAGTCAGCAACATCTCAGGTGCACTTATATAGCCTTTATTTTATATTTATTTTATTTGCAAGAATAGTAGCCTGAACAAGGAAACTCAGTCTCCCTCCTTCTATCTTGTACTCAAGTTGGTCAGCTTTATCCACTGCTGTGTGCTTCAACAACCCCTTTTGTAAAATTCGTGTATTACTCATCTCATGTGCAAGTTGAGACTTAATTAACAGATGTTTGCACCTACTTTCACATCCTCCTAAGAGTCACAGTATGTGAGTGCAGAGTAGTTGTTGCTGGGACGTGAGAACATTGGAGCAAAGGATTTTTTGGAGATGGGGAGCAGGTTACAAAGGGCTACATGGGGGGTTACTTTATTTATTTTTTTATTCCAGATACTTTGGAGTCTTTTCAAAAATCCCTGCTTTGAAGCAGGTGGGGCACAGACAGCAAAAAATACCTCCCATATAATAGGTGCTATTTCTTGCATCCCTCTTCTGCAACCTGCATGCATCAAGGCTTTAAAGCTCTTAAAAGCTCTGAGGTGAACAAAAAGACTGCTGGAACAGCAGTGGGCATGTATAAGCACACTAGAAGATAACAGCTGTCAGGACACAGGAGATGAAAATGCAACCAAGTAGACAGGCTGCAGGAAAACTTGGCCTTGGGCATTTTGCTTTCACTTCAGTAGTTTTAACCCTTTGTACTCCAGAAATTATTTTTAAAGTTGGGAGAGCACAAAGGAGAAGAAAATCCTTTGTGAGCTCTTTCTGAAAAATGGAAGTACACAAATATCTAGTAAATAGCTGCTGGGTCACCTCGTAAAGTACAAGCAGGGCTGCATTTAGACAGCTTGGCTTTTGTCTGGTTGTGAGATGTGTGTTTCCTCATACGGGAACTACCGCCAACCCAATTTTAATCAGTTGCAATTTTGTTTTTGCGTCTAAATTAGAATAGCTTGGATTGAAAGGGAAGTGAAAAGAAATGTCTGCCAAAGCATTTCTATAAAGCAAGAACTCTTTCACTTTAGTTTCATCATGCATCTCCAGTCTGATATTCTTCATTTTACTCAAATTTTACCAGGATTACTACTCTAGTGAATTTTGCATCAGCTTTCTGCTTGCAAAGCTAAATAAACAGTTCATGAGACATGCTGGGAAATCTCCCCACAGACCTTGCTCTTTAAAACATTTAAGTACAAGCATGACTCAGATTGGCGATGGAGAATGGAAACTTTCAGTTCTGTTGTTGTCTAGAATCCACCTTGATTTGGGAACAACCAAAAATATTCCTTCCTGATGACCGCTCGGGGGCCTCTGTGAGGAGACTCGGCGGTATCAGTTACTGCAAGTAAGCAGACACGTATTTGGCACATGCCTCAGCAGAGACCAATGTTCCTCCCAGCCAAGCTGAGGAACCTTAGCAGGACAGAGCTTGATTTGTGACTAAATTCCAACCTGTGACCCAGCAAAGCTCCTCTCTCTGCTGAGCCTGTTGCTCCTGCAGTTTCCACCTGCGTTATATCCAGTTGGAACGAAAATTACTAAATGCAAGTTTCTGCTAGCATCTGTTCCTGTGCCTGTTGTCTGAAACAAAGCCTAATTATCACAGCCCCTTCCTTCATATTTTCTTTTGACTTACCCAATTGTCTACATCTTTGATATCTGGAGCATAAATGCCAAGGCTGAAATGTGCATTCAATTATTAGATGACTCTTGACTGACCTACATAACAGTTCATTCATGAGATAATGTGACCTGGAGTCATGGAGATAGAAGCCAGTTGATTGAGCTGGCTTGGCTGTGTACACTGAAAACTCTCCAGTGATTGAGGAATCGTCTAAAATTAACCATACACTGTACGTTGTCGAGAGCCTTTCAGACCCAGATCTGTTTCGGTAATATTTTTTTTATGAGATGGGCGTATAATTTGTCACATTGTAATTCTTTAATGCTTAACTTCATTAGCATGAGGTACTTGGGTATCAAATAAAATGAGCAATAAAGTGATTTATGCTTAAGTTCTGCTCTCAGTTCAGGGTGTAGCTAGCCAGCCTCCCATGAAGGGGTGAGAGCGTGCACAGTATTTACCACTTCCTTCAGAGAGCTACAAAATGGAGCTTTTTGAAGATGAACCTCGTTGTGCGTATAAATCCCAACTGCCTATTACTGCACCACAAGTTAAAATGCATTTTTGTATTAAATGTTATTGTGTATTTGTAGAGAACCACAGGGTGTTTTCCTTAGTTTTTGCCTTCTACATTTGTGAACTTGCAGCTTTCAGCTGTGGGGGGGAAAAAAAAGTTAACCAGGGAGCAAGTGGTTTCAGTGTAAGGACTAAGCGACAGTTTTTTGTATTGCTAAGCCACAAAGGAAGCTCAGATAAAGGTTGTAGGTCGGAAAGAAACCTTGAGGAGCATGCTCGTGAAGTGAGGCACTTGAAGAACGGCTGCAGCTGTCACTTCCACATCTGAGGGGCTGTGAGGTATTTCAATCATTTTCTTATTCTATCTTGTCTTAAAGATTCATTAACAGAATAATGTGAAATTATCTGGTGTCCTCTGGGGCATAAGTCCTTCTATTTTTATTTTTTCTCTCAGTGAGTGTGGTAGGAGCAGTCTGTGCTCTGTCATGTCCAGTTCCTCTCAGATGGAGCTGCTTTGGTGCTGACTGATGCATGCTGCGAGTAGGACGGGGGGACATTTTGTACAGGGAGGCTGTGGGCTCTTCAAAACACATTTGGGGCACAGCACCACGGTTCCTGAGGCTTTCTCTTTTAGTAGGTGCATCTCATGGAGGTTTTACATGGTTTTAAGGAGCAGGTTGCTCGCTACCTCCTTCTCTCTTTCTTCCATGGTTCTGTGGTTAACTCTGTGCTGACACAGTGGTGATCCTGTCTTGGGGAGGGTAAAGATTAATCAAAATGCCCAGGAGCTGGCTGTCAGATGTCCAGCAGGAGGTGTCCTGAGAGTCTTTTTTTTAGTTCCTTAGGGGGTCAGGGTTTTTTTATTACTTGACGTTGTATAAGAAATAATAAGGAAGTGACAACCTGCGCAGCAGTAAAAAGGCATTTAATTTTTTCTTTCACATTGTACATTTTGCAGTGCTTTTGTATGATTTTTTTTTTTTTATGATGCATATACATTGTTTGGCTTTGAGTGAATTAATTGTTGGGAATGCTGGAGAGAGGAGCAGCAGAGAAACTTTTATATTTTGCAGGAGTTTTTTGGTTCAGACAGACCACTCGGGCTCCAAGCTGAGGCTGAAATTGCACAGGGCCCAATTAGTGCCTGTTACCTTTGCTGTTTGCTCTTGATCGGTTGCAGAGACAGAGGTTTAATTAAGCAGAAATGGGGATGTGGAGTTAATGTTCATTATAACTAAAATCAAAACAGCTGTTTACCTTGCTGAAGCCTTGTGTGTTAACGTCCGTAAATCTCACCTCGAGGAGAGCTCGGAGGAGCCAGCCCCTTTCCAGATTCCATGTGATATCATTTTACATACTCATTTTCACAACATTTCCTAATCATATTAATTAACACATTAGGGTATAATTCTTATTGTCTGCAGAAATTACTTCAATTAAAACTATTAACATATTATCATGATTGTTATGGTATTTGCAATTTGCTTTGTTACTACTCAACAACTACTGCAGCAAACCCAAATGTTTGAAATCGGCATAAAATTGTCATGGCTGTGCTTTTCCTCCTAACTGTCACATCAGGTCTCACTGTAAACTTCCTGAACAAGTTCTGTTTCTCTGCTGGGGTTTCCTCTGTGAAAAAAAAAAGATATGAGAGGCCATGACTCCTACAAGTGGAGGCTAGAAATATTTTGTCTTGATTAGGCTCTGCAGTGCCTAACAGGAGTGTGAATGTCATCACTGTGCAAGTACATATGGAAAAAGTAAATAACTACATTTATAATAACTACGAGAGAGTATGGATAGAAACTGGTCAGATTCATGCTAAAAAATTAGTAGTTTTTTGCTTTTTTTCTTTTCTTGATCAGAGCTGTGAGTTTCTGGTCTGGCTGTCTTGGAAGAGGAATGAAGGCAAGAGGCTAGCTTTAATATTGAACATTTTCAGATTCAAAATCTTCTTACAGGCAAGTGAAACCTGCTCCCTGTGTAAGAGGCAAAAATTAGTTGTTAATGTAATTGAAATCTTAATGGTCTCATGAAAGGTTGTTATTGTTATTATTATTATTATTATTATTATTATTATTATTATTATTATTATTATTATTATTATTATTATTATTATTCCAGATCTACTTATTAAGAGAAAGAACACTGTTATGGGGGAGGAAAGCTTCTATAATACATTTGAGATGGATATAGCCATTTTTCAGTGTCTACTCCTATCCAAGGTGTTTTGCTTATCCTTACTCAAAGAGCTTTAGTTTTTGGAGCTGGGAAATGGTGAGGGCAGTGAGTCAGATACTAAGGGCATCATTGGGAGTTGATAGTGGGTTTTTTTTTCCTTTTTAGCCATTATGAGCATGATATTGATGGTTTCCTAATCCTCTTTCTGGGTTCTACTTCTGGCTGGTTTTTTATGTTTTCTAAAATTCTTTTACACCTTGCCCATTTTCCCTTGGATTGCAACACCACCCATTCAATATGTATGTGACGTCTTACATATCTTGGATACCTTTCCTGTCCTACCCTAAAACCACAGATTTGCATTTTGTTAGACAGCTGTAAGGGAATTTTTGTAGCCCTGGGGTCTTGAGTGTCAGGCTGTGCCCTGTCTAATATCTGCTCGTGCCTCTGCTCCTCTGCACTGTACCTTGTGTAGCCTTTTCAGAGATCTCTGTTATGATACCAGGTCTGTGCTCCTCTGCACTCTGTTGTTACCTTGGGATCATAAATATTTCATCCTGTGCAGAGTAACTGCGAGTTACTACGGTCTGTATAAAAAGTGCACATAAACAACATCATTGCACAAAGACAAGCAAAAGCAAAATATATTAGGCAATAGCCACCTGGCCATTAAGAAAATTGCTGCTGTAGCTAAAGCAGCTAAAATGAAGCTCCAGGTTGGGTAATACAAACAAGACTGACAGGCCTGGGGCTGAGGATGTGCAGGCTCAGGACAAAGTCTGTGTCCTATTACTGGCATCACTGGACTACAGGACATGAATGAGATCACTCTTTGGGTGTACCCTTACTGGCTGGGTGACACAGGATGTCCTTTTTGGTCTTGGGTTTGTAGCAACACCTTAAACTGTTGAAATATAAAGGGAGTACTTTGCCTTTACAGTGCAGGTGTATATTGGTGTAGCATTAGCAGGCAAGTTGAACAGAAAACAAGAAATTTTATCTAACTGAGGTAGATAATTGCTATCATTATTCCAAGCCATATGTATTCTATTCATCTTCATGATATTGCTGTGACAAAGCTGTTATCCTCCTTTACAGATAGAATATTTATCTACAGTTGCCCTAGGATGCCTCTGCAGTCAATGGAAAGACATTTCTACCTCAATTTTAGTCCACCTGAAGTCTGAATTGCCCTCTAAAATGATTATTTTTCTTCACGGACTAAACAGGAAATCCCACACACATAAATTTAATAAATCTGAGCCAAAGAGATTAGAGATTTGTCTGCAGCAGATGAGTTTCAGAGCCTGTGCTTTCACAGCTGTTACTAGTAACTAGCTTAGTTTAAATTTATTTCATATATGGAATATATAGGTGACTGCTCTAGTTTAGATTGTACTGTTGTTATACATCAAATGAGACATGTCCAAATGGCCGAGTGTGGAATTCAATTTTCATATTTTGGATGAGAAGATAATGCCCTAATCAGGTCTTGTCTATCTAATGCGCTCAGTGGCACTACTCAATTCTTTTCAGTTTGGCTACCACTCCAAACTGTTAAACCATCTGCTGATAGCAGCCGAAAAGATGACAATATAATAAATTACTAGAAAAAGTTAAGATGCCTAACATCTGCTCTCCACCAAGCTCGAGCATCTTCCCTGAATTGATGTTCTGTCATCTCCTGACACAGCCAGGGAAGATGCCTGCTCTGAAGCTGTTGCAAATTTAAATCATTTGCAGCTGGACCTACATTCCAGGCATCCGTCCTAGGCCTAAGTAGGGAATAACAATAGAGAAGGGAGAAGACAAAGGCAGGAAAACACATAGTTTCTCAAAATACCTTAAGAAGTTCCTGGCCCAGGTAAAGGCCTTCATCAACTCATTATTCATTATGATTAATGAAGAAATACCTAATGATGGCAAGCAGAATTTTGCAAGACAGAAATAGAAACTGCTGCCTCTTCAAAACCACATGACTGTCTGTCCTGGAACTAGGCTGTGCATAATGTTTTAATCAAATAACAGTTCGTTCTGTTGCAATGGACCACATTGGTTACTGCAAACAGAATGCAAACGTATTCTAGATAAGATTATGTATCTCCAAAGGTGCTGGTAGGCAGACACGGTTGAGAAAATATACACATAATATTTATTTAAAACGTTCCTGGAGCCTCCTTTGGTGTTATTAGTCTGTCATGAAAATCTGCAAACACATACTTATCAAAACCTCACTGCAAAACATTAGGCAGTTAGTGAAGTCAAACATAGAGGGTGGATGCCATAGCAGAGAACAGTTAATGGTTGAGCTGTGACTTAACTTACATCCAAGTGCAAACATAATTAAATTAGAAAAAGTCCTGAACCAAATATAGGAGGTGTAGCCTGCCTGGAATGCAAAGATGAACCTGGATCCCATCCTATTGCTTCAGCCTTCTGAAGTAGAACTGGAGGAAACAGGAGTCCAGAGCTGAATCCAAAAGGTATAAAACAAACTAGCAGGTGCCACAATGTTCTGCTCATTATTGTGGTGCTGACTTACACAAAAGTAGCTGATCTAAGAGAAAAGACTTATGGACTGGAAAGTTTGGTGTTCATTAATTTGGGAGAGTTGCCTTACATTAACTAAACCCAAGCTGTTTTCTAGTTTCCTTCTCTAAGCATTTTCAAGTCTAAATGCATCCTCTTAAGATATGATTTCTCTAAGCATAATAATTGATTTCTTCTCTGTTCCTAATTTCTCTCACATACACAGCCCTATCAGCTGCTTACACAGTGAAAGGTGAAGGAGAGCCACAGCACAGATACCTCCATGGTAATCTCCTGTGATTTTAAGCTCAGTGAAATTCCAATGGATCTAAATTCACCTTAAGCAGAAGGATGACCCCTGTAAATAAATATGAAGTCATATAATGTGGTTATAAATCATAAAAGAATATAAGTATAATAATAAAGGATGTAAATACCTAAATACTCCAGTAGCCTTTAGTATATAGCAAAGCAACTGGATTTGATCCTGGTGAGTATATTCCACACTGTATTCCCATGAGCCCTGTTCTGCCACAGATCTCTCATCCATCCATCCATGAAAATCTATTCCTTCAGGTCTAGATTAGAAAATGTTCCCACCCTGGTTTTGCCTTATAACAGTAAAGTTCATCATTCACTCTGCTGCTTCTCCTTACCTCCTCCTGTCTCCTGGTTGGAGCTTGGGGCTGCTGGCTGGTGCTCCATAGAACCAGTGAGTTTTTCCTCGGCTAGACCCAGTAGAAGCAGCAGTGATGTTCTATTTTAGCTTGTGTGATTTGGCAAGCACTGGCTATGATGTGATAATACATGAAATAAGGAGCCAGCAGGCCAGGCTGGCAGCAGGAGCAGGGAGCACCATGGTGGTGTTAATCTGAGATTCTTGCCATTGGAGCACCTGTGTCTAGGCACAGACACTCAGGTTTTTGTCACATTGCACCAGCCTGGAGAAGTCCTGAGGGGTTGCTCAGATTTGCTGGTTTGGTTTGTATGCACCAGCCCAGTTTGGAAACGGTGGGAGTGCATAAATCTCTGTGCATGTGTGTGTCCCTGACTGACAGGTTTAACCTAGTGCAGAATTAAACCTGTAGCTGTCACTGTCACATCCCAGCGTGGTGACCAGCTGTGCCTGACTGATACAACAGGCTGTTTTCCCTTCTAGAGGTATTATTTATAGCATTATCTTTCGGAGTAAGGTGTGAGACTGGTGAATTTGGCTGGATAGCAATGCCAGTATGTTCATCTCCTGCAGGGTAGAGGTGATGTTTCTAATCAAGCTGAGGCTGAATGGACTTTCCAAGAGGAACAAGGTGAGATTTCTAAACAATTTAAAGGATTTGGTTCAGAACAGGCATTAATCAGTCATTAAAAAGCAATTGCAAATAACCATTACTTTCTGTCCATCTCTAGTGTTTCTCAAGCATGTCCCTGAAAGCTCAACACCATTCTGCAGCTTTAGCAGTAATTTGAATGCAACAAATCGTACCTGCAAAGCACAGATGTTGAAAGCTGAAAAATCTGAAGGTGCCGTATGTTTCCTGTAATTGAAAGCAGGTGCCCTGAAGGAAGCAGAGATTCTGTTTCACTTTATGAAGTATCTAGTTGGCAGAGCAGCAAAAAATACCTGCTAAAACTTCATTTACTAGGACTGGATAAAACAGATTAAAACTGTTGTTTTATGACAGCTCTTGGGCTCAAACAAGGGATCAAGATCCTGTTGTGTTGGGCAGCGTTGGCAAAAAGGAATTAAGTGACAGGGTTTGGAGTAGTAAATAAATGGGACTACATGTATTTAAAGGATGGGATGAGGGGAAGGACCATGATACACAGACCTATTGGAGTGATTCCAGAGGAGGACTACCAAGATGATTAGAGGATGGAACACCTCTCTGTGAGAAAGGCTGAGGGAGTTGGGGCTTTTTCATCCTGAGAAGAGAAGGCTCTGGGGAGACCTCATTGCACCTTCCAGTACCTAAAGGGGGACTGAAGAAAGCTGGGGAGGGACTTTTGACAGGGAGATGTAGTGATATGAAAAAGGGAAGTGTCCTTAAGCTCAAAATGGACAGGTTGAGATTAGATATTAGGAAGAAATTCTTTCCTGTAGGGGCAGTGAGACACAGGAACAGGTTTCCCAGGGAAGTTGTGGATTCCCCATCCTTGGAAGTGTTCAAGGCCAGGTTAGACCAGGCTTGGAGCAACCTGGTCTCGTGGAAGGTGTCCCTGCCCATGACAGGGGGTTTGGAACAAGATGACTTTTAAGATTGCTTCCAGCCCAAAGCATTCTGTGATCCTATTGTATGATAACCATTCCTTGTGCAGCCCTGAAACCAGGCATCTCCATCACTTTGGGCCTATTCCATTTTGCATTGGGGTGGATGCTGCATCCCAGGTCTGCATCTCCTAGTGGCCCCACACTCAGACACTCCTGTCATTGCTTCAGTGAATGCTCACTGCCAGGTAGGCTGCCAGGCTGTCTCAGGTGCTGTTTATAAAGAATCCAGGCCTAAAAATTATTAAAAGTTATAAAAACTTGTGCACTGGAGGATTGCTTTTTGGGAAACAGCCTAGAAGGTGAAGCCTGCAGGATAAGGAACAGGAGAGAAGTCCCTGGTGAGTTGTAGCTCCAGCTCCACCTGCAGAGCTCACAAACCTTTAGGGGAGGACTTTTTTGTGTGTCTGTGTCTCAGTTTACTTGTGGGCAGAGGTAAAAGCCCCAAGGATCCTCTGAGAATGATTAATTGTTATTTAGGGGGGGGGGGGGGGGGGGGTGCATGGTTTGTGGTATTTTTTACTCTTGTCCATGGTTTGGGTAAGGTTAAATGTCGTACACCCCATGAGATTTAGCAGGATTGTATTCCAGCTGAACGCAGTCTGTGGGCATAGGTAGTATTTGATACTTAAAGGCAGTAAAAAAAAAAAATAACAGAAGAGCACCCCAAATCATCTAAATTTACTGATGCTTCCAGCCAGTTTTGTAGTGCTGCAAGCTGGGACTACATCTGTTTCTGTTCTGTGTTTTGATGGTTCTAGCAAACATAGAAAGACGAAACAACTTTGATCAAAACATTTCTCATCTCTTTTTCTAATGAAACAGTGTCTGCCACAGCTTCATTGTACAGTTATTTCATCTCCCTCAAAATACTTAAGTTCTGAAAGTGCTGACTGACCTGTGTGCACCAGGCTCAAAAGCTCTTGCTCCCATTTAAAGACTCTGCTGCACTTTCACTATGTTCTTCCTCTTTGGATTGCCCACAATTTTTTTCCTCCATCAGTTCTAGGCAGACATTTTCTAAGACTTTTTCTTCTTTAGTCCATCAAACCACCGAAAGAAAGAAGTGCCCTTTGTTCACATTATGACAGAGAGCATAGATTTTGCTGAGAAAGTAGGGAATTATGTTTACCACCTTTTTCTAATGGCCAATAATAGATGGGAAAACTTGGGGGGGAGAAAGTGCAAGAAAAGGCCAGATATTTAATATATATTAGTCAGTTTTTCATTCTTTTTGACAATCTTATTTAACTGATTTAATATTGGATCTTAATTCCGGCCAAAATTTTAGAAACTAGTAATTTAATGACCACATCATTTCTCTCTGTGTAGCTTCCTATACATGAAAGGTCAATGTCAGTCAGGCTGTACCATTTGGCATGAAGATGAATATAGAAGCTAAAGAGGATTTAAAAAATACATGATCTGGCATTTGAAAGTGGAGTCTGGGAGTTGAGTCCTGCTTTTATTCCTTTATCAGCTGGTGACCTAGCACTTCTCTGATGGGGTATGTTTACAGTTTTAAAACTTTTTTTGTTCTACTGCATGGCAGTAGGGAAAGTCCTGCAGGGGCTAAGTCAGATTTTTAAGTAGGTTGAAGAAGTGTCTGGTTGATGCTACCACTCTCCCTAGAGGCATTTCTGTGCAGAAAGTATGTAAACCAGGGTTAATACTCTCCACACCTCACAGAACCTGAAAGAGAAGTCCATTTACCTAAAAATCTTTGGCAGGGATGTCTGGTCCCCTTGTTTCTTGTTATTGACTGTAGAAAGAAGGGAAAGTGCCTGGGTTACTAATGTGGTGTTTACTGAGGCTTCTGTGGCTCAGTAAAACCCATCTGAACATTATTGCCTTAATTTTCCCATCTGTGAAGCATAGGTTGTGTCTTGCAGTGGAATTGTGCTCTTTCCTGCTTCTGTGTTCAGAATGCCTGGAGAAAGAAGGCAAAGTTAAAAGGCAAGGTGGTATATTCTGATCAGGATGATGCTTGCTCTGAAAACTGCAAAACACAGCCTGAAAGTACAGCACAGGTGTGGACAAATGCAGAATGAAAAGCAGAGCACTGAAAAATAAATTAACATTAGATGGCTTATAAGCCTTATTTCTTTGTGCAGTGGTGCTTTTAGGAGGTGTTGTTAGGTATCTCAGGAAAGGAGTTGAATATTTCCAGTCAGTCTTGGAAATATCCATTTTAATGTGCACATCAAAGGTGGAGGGACCTTGTGTATACGATTTGAAGACTTGCAAGCAGTCAGGGCTCCATGCAGAGTCCCTCTGCATCTGCTGGCTTGCTATTCTTTATTTTTAGTCGCTCACTTTGGATAATTGCATCAACTTTTCAATTGAAAAATACATATATATTAAATATGACTTTATTATGCATTGTTAAAGAGTCAGAGACAGCAGTCAGGCAGCCTGCAGAGATGTTCTTACAAACATTATAACATTATAAAATTTCTGAATTTCCAGGTTTTTTTTATGAAATGAAACCTGAAAATGCCACATCTTCTTGTCATCCATTTGCCTTTCTCTGGAATCACACAAAGCTCCCTTCTGGCATGTATGAGCCTTTTGCACTTCCAGTGCCACATGGATCATGTTTTCCTTGGTCTGTCTTGCCAGCTGTGTGACCCCCATCAGAGGATTTGAATTGTAGTGAAAGCATTGACATAGTTAAAATGATTGAGAGTAACACAGTGATTAGATCTAGGGAAAACCTCATTGAGGATATAATTTTTTTTTCTTTTTTTTTTTACTCTAACTTATGTGGCTTGGAGATGATTCATAAATTTGAGCTATTCACTGATGGTCCGTGAACATTGAAGCACATCAGAGTAAAGATACTCTGGTGGTGTCTGACCAGCTTATCTGGTTTTTAAGGTGTTTAAAATGTGGAGTTGAATCTGGGAATAAAACTGACCAACAGCTACAAGTCAGAATCTATTGTCTCAGGCTGTTAATAATTTAGTCTCTGTCTTGCAAGTCGTTTGAACGGGAAGTGGTTCCGAAGTACACACTTAGCTTTCACTCGTGGGGTTTTCCTTTCTCTGTCTGCAGTAGCTTCTCCTATGGAAGAAGAACTGAAGGGTCTGCAAAAATTTGACCTCACTGGTGTTCGCAGATGCTACACTGAATATGAAATTACTCTAACTGCACTTCCTTGGGGGCTGCTAAAATATTTCTGTATATTCAACCACTGTGATGTGATGTTCTGGAAGACTTCTACTTTTGTAACTGCATATTTAATTGTATATCTTAAAGAGTGGAGGGTGCTGCTTTGGAAAGACTTTTCCCCTCAAATGTATGCTACCTTGTTTTAGTTTTCTCTTTTATGGTTTTGTCATGCATATGTAATATCAGCTCTTCCAGAATAACTTTACCATATTTAAGATATGAGCTGAGTTTGCAATTTGATGTAACCTACATTGAGGCCTCCCCTCTGTTTCTAGGTGCAGAGAAATCTTGTATCTTCTTGGGATGCATAGGTTATCAGGCACTATAAAATATCCATCACTCGTTCCTACATCTAGTGCTGCATTTTCAGAAAACAAAAAGTCTCAATCCCTAATTGCTGCAAATAGCCATCTGTAGCAAAGTGGGACAGGTTTTGTTTGTTTGTTTGTTTGTTTGTTTTTGAATGAAATCAGAGATGTTCTGGTGATCTTTAACCTGTGCAAGACAATTGTTCTTTGCTAGTAAGTAACGTATTATTTATTAACACTAAAAAACTTTGATACTTTCTATCCTGTCACATAAGACCAGCTGCTGCTGAGGTGCAGGAGACATGGCTATGCTGCCCCTGGAAGAAGAATTCGCTTGTTTCATCCTCTCTGATATTTCAGATTCATCCCCCCATGATCTGGTGGCTTCATCTTGTCACTTCTCATTTTCATAAGGTATTGTTCCTGCTGTTGGTAGCAGTAGTAGCATCTCATGGTAGCTGAGGTTTGAAGGTCCCTCAGGAGGTCTCCAGTCCAGCCTCCTGCTCAGAGCTGGGTCAGCTGTGAAATCAGACTGTGTTTCTCAGCATGTGATACAACTGTGTCTTAAACACCTCCCCAGATGGCGACTGCATGGTGTCTCTGTTCCAATGGCTGATTGTCCTCATGGGGAAAGTTTTTTTACTTTTGTTCAGTAGGATACTCTCCTTTTAAATTGAATATGTTGCTTTTTGTCTCCTGTTGTGCCATGCAAGGGACTGGTCTTGTTCACCCTGGGGAAGAGAAGGCTTCAGAGGAACCTCCAGGTATTTATGGAAGGATGTGAAGAAGGCAGGGACAAGATCTCAAATTGGTAGATATTCCCATAACAATTTATCAGTGAAGCTTGGTCTGGAGTTGTTCACACTTTGAGATGTCTGTGAAAGAAGATGCTTTAAAGAGAAGTGATCTCATTTCTGCCAGTTGGCAATGTGTGTGTATTTAAGGAATGATTCCCCTCTTCTCGTCTTTGACTCAGGGAATCCAGTCTGCACTTCATGACATCTTGCCTGGATGGTGACAGAATCTCTTAGTCCTTTGGTCATCCACAATCCACTGGTAGCCTGCTAATACATGCAGTGAGGCTCGTTCTGCTCCCAGTTTTCTAAACAGATAGAATTGGGTTTTTCCCTGGATTGCTAACGCTGCGTGCACGAAAGCAGGAATGCTTGTCTCCATTTTTGCATATTTCTGAATTTTCTCTGCAAGAGCTGTCTCGTGTTAACTTACTGCCTGAAGTTATACAAATTACTGCTGCAAATGGTTAACACTTAAGGAGATGGGGAAATTCCTGTTCAGACAGTAGCTATCAGTCTGGGGAACAAGTACACAAAAACTTGTTTCATTGTAAGACAGAGTAGCACCCAAAGGCAAAGAACTGCATTGGTGTTCTTGAGCTATTTAATAACATGTGGTTTGCTTGTTGTTTGTTTTTTTTAGTTTTTGGTTTTTGTTTGTTTTTAATCCTCCAATAAATGCACATTTATTTGAGCTAATTTTGGGGGAAAAAAAATCATGTGGGACTGTGCTATTATTTCCTTGTTGTATATCACTAGGCTTTTGCATTTTTTTCATAATCTTAAAAGAGAAATGAAAGCAGATTACAAATCAGGGCTGACTCTCTAATTTACATTTCTAGATCTTACAAGACCCTATTCCCCCAGCATGGCAAATTACTTAGGTACCAACTCCAGACCTAAATTAAACAAACCTCTGCTGAATTTTGCTTCTGATCCAAATTAAATCTAATGCTTGTAGATATTTAATGAAAAGAATATCCTTTCCACTCTTCTTGCAGGGCTTGCAACGTTTCTCATTTTTAGGTGTTTGTTTCTACTGCTAATGTCTCTTGTGCTGCATCCAAAGCACCTCTGCAGGTTTCACAAAAGCATGACAACCTCTTCACCAAAAACGCTTGTCTTCTGAATCTGGAGGGTCATGAAAGCAAGGAGTAGGGAGTACAGCAAGAGGAGGATTTGAGATTTTATGTTCAATTATTTTCCAAGGGGCAGACAGAGAGCTTCTCTTCCTGGAGCAATGCTTAGTAGCTAGACTATGATGCATTTTAACTTAAGATACGACTCAAAAAGAGGATTAAATCTTTTTTAACAGCTATTTAAATGACAGCAGAAGCTGTGCAAAAGCTTTACAACACCAAACTGAATGTTGACCTAGCCTAGTAGTCTGATTCCACAAAACCCAGAGAAAATGTGTAAGTGAAAATAAACAAAATAATAGTGAATGTTCAAAGATTTTATTATCTTTTTCCTGTAGCCTCTCCCAGATGCTTTCAAACTGAAACATGGTGACTTCCAAACCTGAAGTTGCACCTACATGTTTGTTTTAAATAGATGTTGTTGAATTTCTTTCCCACTAGGGAAGAATTTGGCAGGTCTTTTTAGGTCCTCATATACTGGGCTATTTTGAGAGAGAACTAGATATGTTTTCATGATATCACTGTTTGCTGCTACATTATTTTACCCTCCTGTACACTAATAGTGCTGAGTTATTAGCATCATCCCACACATTCAGTGTTGATGCCAGCAGGGTGAATAAGAAAAACATCTGCCTGGGAGGTAGAAATGTGTTTTTCTATATGAATGCGTAAACATGAAAATTCTACACCTTCTGGTTTGAGATCACACCAGAGAGCACAGGAGAGACCTGTGAATTTCTGCAGTTGGGAACTGGCCCTTGTGTAAATCCAGTGGTAGGAGGTTGGAAGGGATAAGGTGTCTGTCCACATCCGTGTTAATGAAGGAGAAAACTGGCAGAGTGACTGCTTCCTCTGGGAATAAAGCTACGGATGTTGTGACACTGCTGTACACACGCTGTTATTTCCTCAGCATTCATGAACTGCTTTGTCATTCATTTAAGTCTCTGTTGTGTTGCTTCAACTTAAATGCAGTGCTGGGAATATTTAAGGTAATGTTGATTCTTCCCTTTAATTTTTTTTTTTATTATAGTGACCTTTTTTTTAAAAAAAAAAAAAGTTGTTTTTTGGAATACTGTAATTTTGTCCGTTCAGGATGGATGGGGTCTGTTAAGTGTGGCAACTCCTGATGGCTGTGCAGCTCCATGGCCTTGATGAGGAGATACAGTGCAGGAAAAAGACTGTTTAAAATAAACAGGGAGCAATTCTTGAGCGTTTTTATATTCAGAGAAATGTATCTACTTAAACTTCCCAGGGCACACTGAGCTTTTACTAAATATCTTAATAGGCTCAGGGGTCACAGTGATCCTCCTGTTGATACTATGGAGTTTTCTGGCAGCTGACATCTCCATGGAAAAACAGGAATGTCAGCAGAAGAAAGCAGCATTAACATCTTGACAGGTGCATGTTATAATGGCATCTTTAGACAGAGCTCACGTGCCTCTCAAGGAAGAATAACTTGCCACAATAACTTGAGTTTGAAAAGGCTTGTATTCAAAGGTATCTATGATAAAATCCGGTCTTCCAGAGTTGTTTCAGGAAAAGCCCAGGCCTCTGTCACTCAGTTCTGCCCAAAGTTTGCATTATTAAGAGCAAGATGGAAACAGATTTCCCTCTCCTCTTTAATCCCCTCCCACTTTATTTTTTTAGGCATTTAAAAATATTGCATTTTCTACCGTAAAGGAAAGTTAATCAGAAACCTGGCAGATAAGAAATCCTACAGCCAGTGGAGATGCTGTACAAACAGCAGAGCTGTGAGTATTTAGCAACATCACAGTAGCCTTGTTTCACATTTGCAATTAATACACGTCTGTGTTTGCATTTGTTATAGGACTCTTGACAGCACCAACATAACAAGAAAAACGAACAACCTGAGTAATAAATCTCTGGAGGCATTCAGCAAGTGCCATAGGGCTCATTAATCTTGATTATTCCCCATAATAGATAACTTCACAAATCATCTATTCTCCCCAATCATGCACATAAGGATAATGTATATGTAATAGCCTCCCATACTGTAAAACCCCAAATAGAATTTCATTTTTTAAATATAAGTCTTGACAAATGCAAGACAAATATTTATAGAAAAAGGATGGGTATGAATAACAATGAACTGGACTGAAACAAGTCAAGCAGGACTGTTGTGAAAAGATGGGGTTTGGGTTTGCTGGTTTGTGGGGGGGTTTCCCTTTACTTAATGATGTCTCTCTTTGAATCAAGAAATTCATTTATTTATTTATAGCCTGAAGTAGATGGGATTTCCTTCCTAGAGTTTTGTGTGAGATAAAGCAGTCTGCAGCTGCAACCTTCATGCATGCTCCTTAAGGAGTGTAGACAGGGGAAAATAGGAGCAGCTAGGAAACACCCTGAATTCCAAACAATTTAATATTTATAATTTATACTACTGGTTCCTTCTGTTTCTTGTATCTTCCCAAAGCCTTCCTTTGAAACAGAGGTATCAAAGAAAACCCTGGTTCTGATTTGACATGGTCTTCACCTGTTTACCAAGTTTTCTCAAATACAACTGAAATTTGCCAGCATAAGAGATCTGTGAAAACCATTGATTTTAGAGTAAAACTGTGTATGATCCTTTCAGTAAGAATAGCAGAGTTGCTCTAATACCCAGAGTTGCAGGCTGTGCTTCATCTCACAGATACCTTGATTACCTTAAAACTGATTGTTCAAACAACAGAAAATATAGGAAACATACTAAATCTTGAAAAAAAAATCCAGAATATTATGGTTTAAATGCAATCAGTTTTAAAGGATAAAGGATAAAGTAAAGAATAAGCAAGTGAGGAGGAAAATAAAAGATTTTTTTTCCAGAAGTGGTCCAGTACTTTTTATATCTTTGTAATTGTAGTGACCTTAACCTAATGCTTAAGAGTAGGTTCTGCTGATTGAAGTTTGAGAAGTGTAAAGCTCTACTCACAGCTGCGTCTTCCTCTTACACAGTATAAAGCATGAGATTTGATTGCCTTCATCTTTGCCCACATACCCATTTGGCCACCTTTCTTCTCCCTCCCTCCATGTGTCCAAATGCTCTCAAAACCCCAGGATTTTGTTCTGTGACCTGGAACACCAAAATAGCAGGTTTGTGTGAGTGGAAAGGGTTTTACAGAGTAACAGCTGAACAGATTTAGGGCTTGTTTCTTCTTATTGTTCACTGTCCCTCCGCCACCCTTTGTATCAAGTACTCAGGATTCATTTCCTTAAAATTTGTTAGGAAAGAACATATGCATCATCTTTCAGAGCTGAAAAAAGAACAACCTGAAATTTGAATCTGTTTCTTTTTTCTGATGTGCACATTGTTTGAGCAATTCCATTTCTGTAATTGTTTTGCATGTGAATGCATAATACCCATCTATAAAGTATCACAGTCTTTTAATAGCCTACACTGCATGTTGTGTCTCTGTTCTTAAATACATACATGTTAATCATGTCCACAGGCAAAATAACCTCTGGCAAAGAAGGGAAGAAAGGGCCTTGTCTCTAAGAAGTTTTAAAAAGTGGAGGAAAAAATAGTAAAAACATTCACAATCATCTAAGTTTAAGTGGACAAAGGACGCTGTATATTTGACTTTTGTGTTTAGAACTTTCTCACTTCAGATTTCTGCAAAGAACTTTCTAAGACAATGTTGAAGAGAAGTGTATTTTGGCTTGAATTTTTCCTTTTATATCAGCACAGTCTCATTATTTGAAATCAGGATAAATGGTTGTATTCTTAACTGTCTGGGAAAAATTCAAATAACTCCCTTAATCTCTCTTGGCCTCAGTTTCTCCCTGTATAAAACTATACTTCCAATGCTCCACCATCTTTGTAAAATGTTCCACAGTCTTCTGATGAAAGAAATTATTTTAAATTCAAAGTGTTGCTCTTGGTAAAAGAACGATCCTGTTTATTCTTGAAAAAGTACTTTATATAAACATCAAAGAGTTGTTTGTACCTAGTGTTTAATCTGCCATAAGGTGCTCCTGTGTCTCAATTAGCAATATTTTCTCACTCATTTCTCCAGGAAAAGGAATGTGTTTGGTGATCTGGATGCCATGTGATACAATTCCATCAATGTCAATATGTGCAGCAAACTAAATGCAGTGTTTGACATTGGCTGTAATTTCCTATTCTGTACACAAATTAGCATAGCAATGGATGCAAAGTGATATGGAGTCACTTATAATCATTCTCCTTCCACTGCCCTGCCTGGCTGATTTCCCCAAAGAGCCAGGAGTCAGTACTGGAGGGCAGCTGGAGCTTTGCAGTTCAGGTTGTGCCATTTGCAATCACCTCCAAAAGTGGGAGTGTCTTTGTCTTTCATTAAAGGAGATGATCAGAATATAGGGGTTGTTTCTTTAGAAGTTAATGCAAAAGGCCACTTTTTCAGGTGAGAAAAGTGCTTCTTCTGGAAGCATGGAAGAGAACACCAACATGCAAGAAGGTCAACTCAGTGGAATAGAAGGTGGACTTGATGTAACTTGCCCCTCACCTGGGTTGAAAAGGAGTGAACACCAGAAGTAACCAGTAACCATGGATAACATAATTCCTGAAGGACAACTTTTATGTTGTTTAAACAGTCTTAGTCTGATACTGTTGTCTTCTTTTAATCTTCAAAAAGCATTAGGAGGCCTTTTCTTTTCTTTCTTTGTTATGCAGATATAGTGGTACAAAAGGGGATACTGACCCTTCTGGTTTAAACTAGGGTTACTGGGTTTAAACTGGCAAAGAGTAGAGTTAAACAAGGCCAGAATATGAATATTGGGACATCTTGGCATCTCTTTATCTGATGAGGGAGAGGGGGGTACTGTATTAAGGCATTTTGGGTTCAAGTGCCCAAAGGGTTACAAGCAGAAACTAGTCCCCCTTCATACCTTGCTAAAATGAGGTTATAAATACAACTAAGTGGCAAGGTTGCTTCTGGAGGGATCATTTCCATCTTTCAAGATAACATCTACTATTGTAGATGTATTGTATTGCACTTAAGAGGCCTTCCAGTTCCTTTTACCTGAAAAATTGTCTCCATAAGCACTTTGTCAGTGTTCCCATGCTTTCTTCAGTGGGATTAAGTGACCAAAACCCTGTTCCCAATGTAAACTGAAAAATACATTGGCTGGTTATTTTTAAGTTGTTTGGAAACTTGACAAGTGAAAGCAGCTCTAAATACATCCAGATTCAAAACACGTTATCCTGAGTATCTGAAATAGTAGTTGTAGTTGTGACAGACTCCCAGTGCTCACATCTCAGGATCTTAAAAGATGAGAAACACATGTTTAAACTCAGATGCCCAATTTAGAAATAAATTTATACAGGCTCTCAGTCTCTATACTAGGACCTGTGTTATGGAAAAAAAAGTTTATGTAATGCTGTTTCCATTATAAATGGAGGCTAATTTCCTCAAAAAGACTCTTAATACTGAACAAACAAGTAAGTCTAGTACTAAAAATATTCTCAGTGCTTCATTGCCTTGGGTTTACAATATCATTTGCACGTCAAATTATATTTCATCTTATGATTTAGTAATGCCAGAAGAATAGATCTAATTCTCTGTCTCATGATACCCTTAAAGATGGAAGATTGCTTTCCATGGAGTGTAAAACTCAATTTGTAGTCATGTGTATAAAACATGACTTTATGGCAGATTAGCTTGCTGTAGATTTAGTTCTTTCTGACAGTGAACTGAAAAATATTAGCATTTCACCGAACACAATATTAATGGCAAGAAGAGAGTATTAATGTAATGTAGAAAGTAGAAAGGGATTTTTGAAAGTAGAGCAGAGGAAAATATATTTAGAGATTGGCAGGGAGTTTAGGTAGAGTTGGTTTAACGTTTTTCTCTTCCTCGACCTCCTCTCCACCTCTCTGTGAGTCATTTTGAAAAACAAAAATATACTTTCAGTTGTCAGATTGACCTCTCAATGATTTTAAATAAAACAGCAGTTATAGTACTGGAGGATGCCCTTGGATCATATGTGTTTCAAGTGACTGTAGTAAAATTGAATTTTTAGATATTTTTAAATGCAGGTTTTGGTTTGTAACTTAGCTTAGCAGTCAGATGTGACATTTGCTTTTTCCAGTGGAAGGAGGGAGTATAAGCAGAAGATTAGAGTGATCATTTCTGTGCAGGTCATTATTTATAGTTCTGTGAAGGTGGTGTGATGCTGTGGTGATGTGCCAGTTTGTTGAAGCAGGTGAAAACTCCTGGGCGTGACGAGGCTGTCCCTTGGAGTGCTGAGTACTTAGGAACGTGTCCCAGCCAAGTGATGTGCCACTAAAACCATCACAGCCATGTGCTGCACTGAGGATTTTAGCAGAAGAGGTGGAAGAAGAAAAGAAATTGAGAAGGAACCCAAGTAGACACTACATTTAAATGGTGATCAAGAGGGGAATGTTTTATGGAGAGTGCTCTGTGCTGTTCTATACCCTGCTCTTGAATTTTTGCAGCCTATCTTAGATGTATCTGCCAGAGTGATCCAACATGTTTATACAGAGCCTGCTTTTGTAATGTGACTGATAATAATGAAATTCTTTATGCCTAACTCCAAACTAATATATTCAAGATACAAATGATACAGGAGGGTGGAAAAAGCACTGCAACAATTTAGCTGCAGTTGTAGAAAGGTTCCCCATGCTTCTGTTTTAACTGAATACTTTGTATTTATTAATTGTGTTCATTTTAATTCCACAGTAAGTCAAATAACGATGTGTGAAAACAGCATAATTAAGCTTTGATATTTCTGCAAAAGTAATAACTGAATTCGATCTGCTTTTAATCTTTCAGGCTATTCATTGTATCTATTCCTTATTCCTACAGTTATCTCTCTTCTCATTTAGTTCTCTTTGATTAACAGGCAGTGGAGGTCTACCTACTTTCTTGGGTCAGACACAAGCTCTGCTGTCTTTTAAAATACCTTTCAGTGTGATTACAGGTCCTTTGTTTCTATTGAAGAAAACATTTAAGATTGTAAATGATGTGCTAAATTGTCCCATTCTTTACAGAATATTTTCTACATATTCCAAAGGTTGAAAAATAAAGAGTATAGGGTTTTTTTGAATTATGCACACTTATATAAATTCATATTTTCTACTAATTTTCTTTCATTTTTAGCTATAGCCTGTACTGTGTAAGATTGAGTCCTACAAATATGCATGTGATTAATGAAAATTAATCTCACCAGAACTGTTCTTGTTGCCATTGCTTTTGCGATCTCCAGAGGAACTGCCTTGCAGCATATACAACATACAGCAGTGTGCACTTGTGGGACAAAGCATGATATGCAGCCAGAACAGGGTGTTAGGGATGGCAGGAGAAACTGGCTGCAGCCCCCTGATGTTGACTGGTTTGTAACTGGTTTGTACTGGCTGAGTTCCCCCACAGAAGCCAGCCATGGTGGTGGGGCCTCAGACGAACAACTGAGTTGCATGAAGCTGGAGGGAAAGCAAGGAGGGGAACACAACTCCTCTTTCCACAGCTGTCCTGCTGTGATGCTTATTTTACAAGTTATCACAAAAGGTATTTCTAATCTGCAGGAGATGGACTATGATGTTGTTTAATCTCATGGTGGTTGTCTTATCTTTGGTGGTAGTGCTGGAGGGCAAGTGGATTTACTGTCAGATTTACAGTCTGTCTCCACTGAGAACTTGGTCCTAAAATTTTGTATTTGAAACAGCCTCTTCTTTGCCAAACAGTAAGAGGTTTTGTTTACCATTGCAAGGAGGCAGAAGTTAGAGAGGACAGAGGGACCTGTCTAGAGTGACTTTCTTCCCTCTGTGTATGTCCCCTGTCCGAGGCAGAGGTCAGGACTGCACACAGTTTTTCCTCCACAAAACCTGAAAAATCAAAGAAATTTGTTATACAGTCTGGTATTTGACTTGTGCCCCACACAGCCATCACACAGGTTTGCAATGCTCATATGTCCATCAGAGCTTGTGGCCATTGTCTGGCTCCACGACCCAAAGGCATCATCACAGCCTTCAAAACCAGCCTGCTTGACACCATCTGGCCTGGATGGGGTTTATCATCTCCTTCCTCATGCCCAGTGCAGCTTCTCCCTTTGCAGTCTGTTGTAACAATGGTAAAAATGCATTTAAAAAAAAAAAAAAAAAAAAAAACCAAAAAAAAAAAAACCAGGGTCAAAAAGATACATTTGCTATAAAAATCCCAAGGATGCCTTAGCCTTGAGGGAACCATAGTGATGGTTAACCCTCTCAAGAAAAGCATTACTGAAATGTCAACATTTATTTTAAGCTGAACAGGCCGGGACAAGTACTGAGGGCTTCCTGTGGTTCAGCTGGCTTACTGACAAGTGCTCAAACTGTAACAGCCAAACCCACACTCGGGCTGTAAATAGGCAGGTAGTCTTCAAAAAAACCCGTCTTACTCCATTGCAGTGGCAATATCTGTATGTCTGGGCTTTCAGAGAATCCTCTGTCACCAAAAAAGCTGCTCCATGTTTCACAGTTTACACAAAGGTGCACAGAGAAGGTGCCTTCACCTTGTGGGCTGTGCTCTGTGGTGCAGCAAAAGAATATCAGAGATGGTTTGTCTGCCCACCCAGAGCAAGGAAACCACCCTTACCCTCACGCTCCTATTAATGACAGCTTAGATGTTGTTGCTATGTGGTCACTCTTAGACATGGCCGCAGAAGTCTTTATTTTGCACTCGAGGATCAAATTTTTCTCATGTAAGTATTTAGAAATAAATGCATGTGTGCATTTTTGAAGGGCTCTCAACATGCGTGGCAGAAGCACCTTTTGTCTGAACAATTAATGAAATTTTGGCATTATTTAAAGCCCCTACAGATCCCTCCAAGCTTTAAAGGTTATTTGTAGAAATTTCAAGCTGCATTAAATACTTTAAAAAAATTAGACACAGGCTTTCAATAGTTAATGAATGCACATCATTTACCTAAGCAGTGTTTTTATAGATCTTTGCAAATATGACGTTAATTAGGGAAAGTAACTAAAGCTGAAGTGCTACAGAATGTTAATCCTCAGCATCAGTAATTAGCTGTGGAGGAGAATTTTTAAAAATGTTTCCAGTTTATATCATTTTGTTTTGGAAGAAACACAAATATGTGGGTTGAATTATTAAGAAAACAAATGAGCCTGAAAAAAAAACAACAGAAAAAACCAAACCTCTTAAGGAGTGGATGGGTGTATCTGTGCTGTTTGCAGGTCCATGGCTTTACTGCCTCTGGGATGCAAAAACCCCTGAGATAATCCTGAGCTATCACCTTACTGCTCCCTCTCCTCCCATGCCCATACAGGTGTGTGTGTGTGTGGTGAGCATCAGGTGTCCTTTTATTTCCAAATTTCCCTGAAGCCATACAGTGCAGACAACTATCTTGCAATTAATTTGATTGTGTTTTAAACCAACCAGTAAAGGCAACTCTTTGACTCTCTCCCTTCTGCGTGCCCTGGTAATCATTTTGTTTATCTGCACAATTTGACTCGCCACAGCGGGCAGTGGAAGGGCCGCCTGCTTTGTTTGTCTTCTTAAATTGTTAAATGAAATGACTCAGAAGATTCAGGAAATTAATTTTTGCAGTCTAGATATATGGTGAAAAAAGAAAGCTTTGAAGTGGAGATGTCAGTGTAGCCACTCTGAAATTCATGAATCAGATGTCACAAGATTTTCAGAGGCTTAAAAACTGAGAAATTTTTTAAATAGTTGCATCCTTTTTAGTTACCTATTGATATCTGAACCTTAACAATTCATGTCACTCTGAGCTTTATTCAACGGCTGTTTTATATGAAAATGAAAGGCAAGATACCCATATAAATAAGACTCCAAGAATCAGGGCTTTTAAAATAAAGTGTAGCATTGTTATTAGACCCATATAAAAATTGTGATAATAGCCAGTGTTACCTATTCTTTTCTTTCTCCTTTTAATTTTTTTAGGATGATTAATTTAACAGCTACTACCAAACTAGCCATAAACAATTTAATAAACCTAGTAAAATTTCAGATGCTTCTTTATTATGCATTCAAATAGGATTTTAAGCCTCTTGAGTCCTACTCTATACCCTTGAATGCTGCTAAGTACTGCCATTAAAATAGCAGTACTAAAAGACCATTCTCATTTATGGTGATTGTAAAATAAGGGCAAGACACTGGTTTGGATTCAGTTTGAGAGGTATGTTTCCACAATAAATGCTAAAGAAAATGGAGAATTAAACTAAACTCTCTGTGGATATCAAATGGTTCACTTTGACTTGTTGATGTGTGTTAATACTCTGTGACTTTCTTATGTTTAGTTGAATGTGTGTTAGCAAATGGTAAAAATTTATCTTCCTACCTAGAAAACAGCCAGAACTGTGGCAGAAGAATAGTTATGTCCTACTGAAATACCGTTCATTTTAAGTAAGTTGATTTCTTTTAAGATTTAGTGTGTTTCAAACAGTTGAGGATGTTCAAGAGGGAAAAGTTAATACAATATTTTTATTGCATGCTTATTAAGAAAGGCTTTGAAATTATTTGAAAATAGTTTTTTCAAGGTATTTGATAAAACATTGTACTTTGTCTAGGTTTTGGAAATTCGGGCCTTAAGGCCATTCCATTAGTTGAAATATGGTATACAGGTTCTTAACCATTTTCCCCTCATTTTTGTGGTACATATTTGCAGGTAATAACTCAAGCTGGGTTACAGCCCAGTGAAATGTGAACCTGTGGTTTTCTGCATAGGTGAAAAAAAAGGTGAAGCTGGGAGCTTTGGTTTCTTGTCTGTTTGAATATTTAGACGCAGGTGTATCATTCAGAGCTACATCTTTGTGACTGTAGAGATATGTGAGATTTGCAGAGTGTCTTCTGAGATAAATTTGTAAAGAGTGTTTTGGGGGGGACTGTGGGCAGAGATTACTGGTAAAGAAGGGCAAGTGCACTGCTGCTGCCACCAAGAAGTCAGGTGTGATTCCTTTCTGTCACCTGCAGTGTTGCCCTTGCATTTTTCAGGGGAGTTCTGCTTCAGCAATGCAGCTGAAAAGCAGAGTTTTTGTTCAGAGACTACAGCAGAGCCACTGACTTTGTGTTTCTGAATAAAATGTCAGGAGTTGCTGAGTTCTTTGTCCATTTGATTGAGAAAGCAGATTTTTGGAGATGTTTGCGGAACAGCATTTGTGCCTCTGATAGACCCCTCCTTCTCATACAAAATGTGCTGGTCTGTACAGTGACATGCTGATTAAGAGCAAATTTTTAGAGAGAAAATAGACCTACATTAGATGGAGAAGAGAAAAATATTAGGCTCTTGCATGAACATCCTTATACCAGTGGTTGTGCTCCAGTAATTAAATTCTGACAAACAGATGAACAAACAATCTCCAGGGGTAATGAGGCTCAGTCAATGAACCACAAGTGTTCACAAGTACTAACAATAAGAGAAAATGCAATTGAACCCCCTGCATATGTGTTACTCAAAAAGCAAGTTAAGAACTAATTAAAAGGATTTCTGTTTTCCTCTCCATGCTTTGCATTTAGAAATATATTTATAAAGTGTATTCTCCACATTCTAGCATTCCAGTATTCTTAGATATAAGCTTGAGAGTAGGTTTTGAACTCATTTATTCTAAAAAAAGGAAATTTAATAAATTCAATGCCCCACTTGACCAAAATTTATCACCAGCATTATGCGCTTCTTTAAAACAGATTTGAAAACGTGTAACCAGAGAAGTGAAATCCTTCAAATTCAGTGTGCTCACCCTTTGCTTAGGGTGCATGAAATGCCAGCTCACGAAAATGTGGTTGTAGAAATTGAATACACTTCCTTCCAACCTGCCTGGTGATAGCATATTTCACATGCTGAAATGTAAGTATCTCTTTCTGCTCTTGGGGAAAAATGATAACATATGCCATCACCTTAACTGTGCAATAAAGTAACTCAAATTGGACATGTCTGTAGAAAAGTGCTTTGTGTCATGTGATATAAATATCTACATTTTTTTAATGTCCTTTTTCTTATCACCCGTGACAGAAGCCTGTCTCACCACTGTCAGAATTGATTTTTTCCTTTGAAGTATTGTTTCTTAGTTCTTCAAAATATTTTTTCCAGCAAAAAAGATTGGCAAAACGACCATTTCATGTGACAAGTACAGATGGGGAGTTGACAATGAATACAATATCAATTTTGCCTTTTGCTACAGCTTCTGGTCTGAGAGAGTTAATCCCATCAATGACAGTCACGTTAGTTTTATTGATATTTTGTAATCTGTCTTTCCTTCCCCCCCCCCCCCCGGTTCACTGCAATCTGCTCTGGGTTAGTGACCTGTCACACCCTACTGGTATCTAATTGCTGCATGTATTACTTTTTTCATTTAAAATTGTGCTTTTAGGGATCACATGAAGCATCTTGATGGACAGTGCCAATTGGTTCGATATAAATTATTTTCTTCCCTCTCTCCCTCAGTAGCTCCCATATTTAAACTGTACTCATCAGAGTGCTCTTTAGCTACTGCAAATGGTGAAAAATCACCAAGAGGTTGATGCTTTCAGTTGCTTCAGAGCAGTGGCCATTTTGGAGAGATTTGGAAATGCAACCATAGACATGTAGAAGTCATGGTGGTTTGGAGTGGCCTAAATGAGAGTGTGGAGCCAGGTCCAAGATGAACCCTTATCACCAACAAAGAATCTGCTCCCTGATTATGGGACCCATAACTATAATCTGCGTGTATATACATACTTTTTTCTTTTTTGCATGTTTTTCTTTATGGCAGTTAAAGATAACAAGCTCCAAGGTCTTGAGCATAGTAAGGGAAAATCCCAATGACTCAAAAAAAACCCAAGAGCTGACCTGAAGCTGGTTTGCAAAATGTTGAGTGTGGTTTTAACATCCTACTCTGGGGTTTGGTTTTGTACTTATTCTCTCTGTGTAAACAGGAAGAGTAACTTGAAAGCAAAGGGTGGTTGGTCTGTGTGCACAGTGGCACGTAGGACTTGTACTTAACTGGGGCAAAGAAAGGGTTTGGTCTTTTTCTTTCTTTTTTTTTCCTTTTCTTTTTCTTTTTTTTTTTTTTTAATCTGTATCTGTGTGTCATAATTAAATAATTATGTTGTAAAGTGCAAGGCAAAAAAGTTTCTGCCAGTCCTCTTGAAGGTCCAGCCACACTGTACTTAACAGCACCAGGAGCTTTGTGTAATTCTCATGGCTGGGGTGGCACTGCCTTTGGCAGAGACAACAGGCTCAGGGACAATATGACCAAGACACTGTTTCCTCTACTGGCATCCAAAGATGAACAACAGAATAGAAAAGCAAATGTAAGAGCTTTCTTCTCAGAAACAACATTTTTTTCTTTTTCTCCATATTAGGTATTTTTTTTTTATCTAGAAAGGGAAGAAAGGCAAGCAGAACAATTTTTGTCACTATGCCATTTGCATATTTAATTTTTACTATTTCTTTTAGCATTTGCTGATGAGATAGCCTGATATACTGATGTGGCCACTGAGGTTGTGTTTTATATCCAGAATACAGTGCTGTCTATTCCTGATATGAGGTTTAAATCCTGTGTCTCCATCATGGGGTATGAGTGCAGCAAAAGGACAGAGAGACTGAATTGGTAAGGCACAGAAATTTCAGAATTGCAGAAAGCATTTAAGTGTTCATTGATCCAGTCACTTAAAATTTCATTTTACCCTGAGGCTTTCTGCAGCATGGAACCTTGAAATAAAAGGAATTTTTATTCATAACTAGTAATAAAGGCATAAAAATCTGGCAAGGTTAGTTAGTGCATTTTAGTAAAAATATATTTTAAAGCAGTGAACTTGAGTGACTTGCAAACTTGGCAGTAGATAACTTTGGAATAAACTATAGTAAGTATAGTTGGATGAAGGTCATACTTCAGCTATGTAAAAATTGGTCTTTAATTAATATTAGTTGCTGTTGTGGTGGTGTTCACATAAGAACCTCAAACCCTTCATTAAATGTTAAGTAAACCTCAAAAATTCCCTTGTGCAGTTCTGTAGTAATTTTTCATATTCTTTTGTTGTGGCACAGAGACGTGAAGTAATTTTCCTTCTAGAAGAGGCAGGAATAGAACTAAAATTCCCCCAACCAGCAACCACTTGACTGCCTCTCTTTGTGTTCATCAATTAAAACAGGATCGGTTTCCTTGTATATTCATGTTTTAATTTCTTCTGAACTGTTTGCAGACTAGCGATGGGTTATTTTATCTGGTGCATGAGTGGGTATTTCATGGTCTGTAGAATGCTCCTTATCCTTTTATTTATTTATGTTTCCTTTTGACTTTGTACCTTTTCTGCCATTCCTTTGCCCAAAAGATGTTTCTGACCATAAAAAAGGTCAATGTGTTTTGTCCTCATGACCTATGTACAATTTGCTATGTAATTAATATTTAACTTTGCAGAATTAATTTTTAAAAATAAGTATTTTTATTACTTCTCCCTGCCCTGAAGGAAATCCTCACCTTAAACCTTTTTATCTTTTGTTAGAGAAAGCAGCCCAGACGTCTTACTTTCTGAAGCCTGTGTGCTAATGCTAAACACACAGCTTTGGACAGATAAAGGAGAATTTTGACTGTAGCTGAGAGGTTATTTATGTACAAACAGACGTCTCCATCCTACCCGTCTGTGCACGCCGGCCCGTGGGCACAAGCTCTTTTCCCCTCCCATCCTCCCACCACATTCTTCCCCTAAAGAGCTCTCTGCAGCTGAGAAATTAAACCTCTTTACATATCCAGCTCCAGTCAGCCTCGTTATCATTAAACCTTTGCTGTGGGATCCCTAAATGAACCAACTTGTATGGCGTGCAGTTTTCCCTGCGTCTTGCTAAAGCAGTCCCTGTTTGTGGGGATTTTTGTGTCGTGGAAGCATAGCCAAGAAAGAAAAACTTCCCTCCCACAGCACAAGAACAAAGCACTGTTTCCTCTCTGCCTGAAATTATTTTTCTTGAGATGGTCCTACAGGGACCAAAGCCATTTTGCCATTACCCCTTAGTGCTACTTTATGTGGGATTTATAATGAAATTGCTTTGACAATTTGGATAATGATGGAACAACGCAATAATTGATGAAACATTTTGGGGTAGAATGATTTCCTTTGGGAGACATCAACTTCTGCATTAAAACTGTAGTCCTAACATAATACACCGAAACTTTAAATAATAATTAAAAAAAGAACAGTCTTTGCATTGCTTGGTGTGTCTCACTAATTTTAGTTTCTGGTAGTTCTTAAAGTAAGATTGAAAAGGTCTCTGGAGCAGTAAAACCCACATAGCTCAAGGATTCTATCTCTGATAATCAAATAATAAAGGAATTACCCTGTTTGTATTAGTTCCAAGATAGAAGTAATAGTTTGCTGTAATTTTCGCTAAGTTGAGTGAACGAGCTAGTGAGAAGTGTTATGTTACGGTAACAGAGAAGGAGAGAGTTTTATTGCAGTTTTTAATAATTTCCTTCAAATTTTTAGTTTAAAACGTATTCTTTAAGACAGTAATATATTTTACAATGTCTGTATATTTTTTATCATCCATCTAATTTTTTTTTTTTATTTAAAGATCTCGGAGCATTTAACTTCAATTGCTTTATTAATGAGTAATCTCACAGAGCATTTAATGTAGATCAGACAATTGCATTTGCTACTTCTGGAATTTGGTTTCATTGATTTTTGAATCCAGAGTAATTAACCAAAGTAGCTGTACTTCATATTTGCAAACAGGAATAGTGAAATTCAGAGACCATGAAGCAAGCCAGAGACCTGATCTGTATATACTACATACATTAAACCCTCTCCTAGTGCTCGGGATTGTTTAGCAGAACAGTCAATCTCCTTCAGACATGGGACTGTTTGCATGGCTGGGTTTTTGTCATGCTAATTTCCAACATTTAAGTGCTTTAAGGTAAAGCAGTCAGATCAATTGCTAAGAAAAATCTTCAGAGAAAAATTCTTCCAGCTGAGCTGTGAATTCCTGGAAAGGGAAGCTGAATCCTTGAAAGCACACCTGCACAGCCACAGCGAGCTGCACAGGGTGGATTTATCTACTAATCAGAGTAGTTTTGCCACAAACACTTAAAGAAACCTGAACTTCATCTGTATCTCTAGCAATTGTAAAAGAGATGTTGAATTAAAACATGTGACATTACACCAAACAGATATGTTAAAAATTGTACTTAAAGGTTAATGTAATAAAAGTGTAGTTCATGTGAGAGTGATAGAAATATTGATCATAAAAATAAATAGTGGTCCAGAAATTCAGCTGAGAAGGGGGGGTGGGGGGAAACTAGTTGATATATGAAGAATTTGAGTTGTGACACTAAGATCAATGGCTGTATTTTCACCCAGTGAAGCATGAGAGCTTCAGATAAGGGCAGTTAGTCAGTGAAATACTGACTGACATACCCTTTTACTGTTGGCATTTGGTCTCCAATATTGATCTTGGCTGTCACTGCCAGCAAAGTATACTGAGGCTGTATTTATGTTCAGATAATGTTGTGTTCATTGTTTTATGAATGATTTCTAAAATCAAGGTGTGTAAGGAGTTAATTCAAGCAGCCGCCCTCTTTTATTTGATTTGGTTTTTCACAATGCTACAGGCCATTGTAAACTTTTGCCTATCAGTCAGAAGACAAATAAAATGTTGTAATCCACATAGATTCTATAAATCCAAAGATTTTTCATTTCTCTGCTGAGAAACAGTATTCTGTATACAACAATTACATTGCTCTTTGACTGTCATTGCTGGGAACACCTTTCCTGAGTGTGCAGAAGATAGCAACTAAAGTGATTAAAGAACAGATTTTTAGGAGGAAAACCATTTTTTTCTTGTGTCAGTTTGGGGGAACTGGAAGAGTTAAATTCAGGGCTTTTGAAAATAGTAGTGATATTACAGCAAAACATGTTTACTGAGAGGCATGAATCAAAAGTTTTTACATTTTGTTTTCCTTTACCTTTTTCTGCTGGCTCCAGTTGAAAATCACCTGTGATTTTGCTTCTGCTCTTTTAAAATTAACAGTTCTTTGCTTCTGCTCTTTTAAAATTAACAGTTTGAGCCTGAGTCAGAAAGGCTGAGAGAATTCTGTGCTTGCTTCCAAATGGGCTCAAGCAAAGCTGAGCCACCTTGGCTGGACCAAGGGTCGAGCTCTTCCTCCACTGCAATCAGAAGCTTTTGCATGTCATGAGTTATTTGCTGGCTGCTTCAAAGAAAGACAAGGGCTCATCTAGCAAAGAGAAGCACAACCCAAACCAAACCATTTTTCTGCCTTTCTCAGAGCATCATCCACAGATTTGTAGCTTTTCCTTATGTTTGGTCATACCTGGAGGATTCCCTATGGTTACCATGGAGAGCAGACCCAGGAGGGTTTTGATTGTAGCCTGGCAAACCTTGAACTTCAAGAGAAGAAAAGTTAAGGAAAGGAAGCAGAGCCCAACCAATGGATTCCCTGACTGCTGAGAGAGAGTCTGGTGTGCCTATTCTAAGTTAGACTGGAGGGCAAGAGGTGGCTCTGTCTATGCTGTGACTGTGTTTTTGTGGATAAACAGTTGGTTAGGTAAAGTTATGTCATTTACCCAAGACAGCGTATGCCAGTCTTAGCCTTTGACCTCTTACTCAAGTTCATTTGCTTTCTTATACCCAAATAACTCTCTGGGATAATCCCAGCCAGCAGAAGAAACATCACAAGAATGAGTAATGAACTTACAGGCTGGAGACATGGGAGCAGTGTCAGGAACAAACTGGGAAATTGCATGAACTTTTAAGAAAGAGAATTTATCACAAAAGTTGTTTAAGAACATAACAGTTAAGACAGTGTATTTGCATGCAAAGTTCTGTAGCAGAACTAAATAACACTGGAAATAGCTTAATCCAACAATGCTGCATTCCAATTCCAGTAATGAAGCTGTGGTTAGACCACTGGGAACTGCCAGCCAGTCAATGTCGCTTGTTTCTATCTATCAAATTAGAAAAAACATTCAATTTGAAAATACAAATTCAATATTGTTTTTACCTGTCTTTGCTAAGGACTTTGTTTTACTCACCCTGTGAAATTGTGTGCTGAATACCAGATAGTGCAGCATTGGTGGAATATTTTATGCTGAAGTTGTCTCTCCACTGCCTTGGATGCAAAGACTACATGTGGCTTGGATTACAACTGGGTGTTTCTCTTATGGGGTATTTGAAGTTATTACAGTCCTTCATCTTCTTTAAAACCCAAGGTTATACTGCACAGAACAACTCTAGAGATGCTGAAAGTTCTAAAACCATAGGTAATGATCATTTTAATTAAGCAGAGTGAGGAACCACTGAGATCCAGATGTACGATATTTCTGGACAGATCCTTCTCAGATTGGATTGTCATGGTGCTTTATCTTACTGTGGATTTTCCTAGATTTCCTGAGGGTGCTGTGATCACCTTTTAGCTCAAATATGGTGAATTATTATTGTCATGAATGTAATACAGCATTATGTAGACAAGCAGCAGTTCTAGACATTGGGTGAAGCCAGCTGATGTTATTTTTGCGTTCTTAACTCAAGGAAGAGAATAAGGTTAAAATTGGAAATTATGATGCTTTAGTCATTAAGGCTTTTACAGTTACAAATGAATATGGGGTGAGAAGGGATGCCTTCTGGACCATCAGAAGCAATTCTTAGCACTTTGAGATCTCACAGTTTTCCTGAAATTGGAAAATCATTTATGCATACAATTAGCCGCTTCCTAGAAGACAAGGTATTTTTCTGCAATAAGCTGGAAAAATGGAACTTTTTCAAACTTTTTGTTTCAGTCAATCAGCTTTGATTTTTAAATCATGAAATTACTTAGATGTGAGTGAGCAAAACTAAACACCTGTAAAATACATCTGCTGATGGCAGCCAGCAACACATAGTGGGTTCAGTATTGAGCTAATGTTGCCCTGTTGTGAGCCCAAGTCAATCAGGATCTGATGGTTGTCTGTTTAAAGCAAGCTTTCCCACTAATTTGAATTTTATGTTCAAAAAAACTGTTTTCCATTTCTCACAATGAGTTTTAAGGGCTGATTTCTTTCAGGCACCAGTTTTCTGGGTTCCTGGGAAATTGATGAGAAGCCCTTTGGGTTCTCAGAGTGTCCTTCCATCATGTCTGCAGCCTGCTCTTACCAGTGGTCTCTTGCTGTGCCTCTGGTCGCTTGCTGTGACTGTCATGCTCTTGCCACCATGGCTAGATCATCTCTGCTGAGCATTGCCCTTCCACCCAGGGCATGTCTCCCTGTTTACAGGAGCAGCCTCAGAGCACACATGTAGCCTGTTTTAGACATTGCCCCTGTCAAGTGCTGGGTATTGGCCTCCTTGGTTCCCTGAATGTGTCAGGGGCTTCTGTTCCAGCCCCAGTGTGACCCCCAGGTTCTCTGTAGCCAGTGATCACCTTTGGACTTAACTCCTTTCTCTTTCTTCTTGGGTGAGATTTGTGGGGTTCAAAGTCTGCAAAGCCCAAGAATTTTTGGAACCCCATTACCACAGATTAAAATGGTTTTTTTGGGAAGCAATTTCTGTTTTCAGAGACAGAAAATGGGAGCAAGGGGGAATATATTGGGCTTTGGTGGATTTGTTGGTTTTTGCAGTTAAGAGCCCTCTGCAAAAGTTCTCTTCAATACTTTTCAAGGATCTGATACAGCAGGTGTGTCTTGGATTTTGTGTCATTTTCCCTCAATCCATCTCTGTCATGATTTAGAATAGAATAAAGGTGGTCAAGGGTGAATGAAACCAGACACATTAAAAAAGAAAAAAGGTACAGCACACTTCAGGAGCATTTTACTATGATATGATCAAACATCCTCATATACTACTACTGACCTTAGCATGATGACAATTTAAAAGCATAAATAATCTGTATCACTATCTCCATCTGCCTACAGGAAAAGGCAGAAGTAAATATTAACATAGCTTGTTACAGGCTGACTTCTTTTCTGATTTCACTTTATTTTGATATTCTGTGTATCCTGTCCACCATTACTGCTCACTGTAGCACCCTTATCTTACCAGCTCCATTTAAACTGCATTAAATATAACACTAGAAAGAGCAATGCTATGCAGGTTTGGGAGTGATTTGAGGGTTGTTTGCAGTATCTTAGATCAAGCTTGTACGGTAACCATGTTTAATGACCTTTTATTTCATAATTTAGAACCTGGCTTCTTATGTAAATATATAAGGACATACATACATATGTAAAATATATGTGTTTGTGTGTGTATATACACACACACACACACACATATTTATCCATGTCCATAAATATAGAAAAGCACCGAGTCCTCCGTGTCTGCCTTTTTAAGTGGCATCTGTGGATATATCATTGAATTCATAACCCATCATTTCTATTCTCCTAGGCACTGTAAAATTCATTAAGCTAAGTAAAATGGCAAATTACTGGAGTATATAGAAGTGTGCATGCTTGATTTTTGGGCTCTTGTCCATGTTGCTTACCGAGCAACACTGCCTCATATTAGAAGGGTCGTGATTTCTAAAGACTCTAATAAAGCAAGTCATATTATGTGTGTGTATTAGAGTGTAGCAAAAAGCCTTTGTTCATTCTGACTGCAGTGGAGCTGACTTAATGCCCTGTTCTGCAGCTGTTCTCTTAAGTACTTCTCACTCCAGTATTTCTTCTGCAAGAACCAGTTTTGTCCACCCTATGGGTTTGTACAGGAATGTTTCCAACGATGTCCTTTGAGGTTTTTCTAGCCTGTGACCAGTCTAATGAAACAACTGGATAGTTGCTAGTGTAGAAAGCAGAGGAATATTTTCTGGTAGCAGAGGAATATTTTCTGGTAGTGTAGAAAGTAGAGGAATATTTTCTGGTATGTCCGGGTTTGATAGGCTGGAATATCTGTACAAATCAGCCCTCAAAGTGTTCAGAGCACAGAAGCATTCATGAGTTTACTCCTTGCATCTCGAGCGCCCTTGTTGCAACTAAAGAGATGTCAAAGCATTTCTTTAAGGGTTTGGAGAGTCAAAGGACTTGACTTCAAAAGAGCCTGTCATTTGTTGGTTTGCATTTAGACACCTAAATGAGCAAAACTTAGTGTTGCAGGTCATCCGACATCCAGCAGACTCAGCTGATTATTTTGGGATTGTTTATGTTGAACACTTCTGATACTTGACTGCATCTTCTGGATGGTTGATTGGGAGCTGAGCACATTGGCTCTAGCTTGGGCTAGGTGTGCTTAATACCACTGAAAACCCATCCCAGGATCTCTTGTTTTCCATATGCAGCTTGTTGGTACGCATGTCAGTGCTCCTGGCAGGCTCCTAGGCTTTGCACGTCATCCTGCTCACCATCAGTCCTCTCAGCAGGTAGTCCTTGCTTAGTAGCTGATAGAAGTGGCTAAAGGTGGAAAAAATATGCTTAGACCTTCTCCTCCTGCCTCCCCATACACTTAGCAAGGGTAAGGATAAGCGGCTGCCAAGGAATCCATCATTTGTCCTGGTTTGAAACCTATAAATAGCCAGATCATTAAAGGTGTCACTTACAAAACGCCTTTGTCACAGAAGCTATTTATGGTGTGGACTTTGGCTCTGCACAGTTTTCTAGGACTGCCAGAGGCAATGTTAACCTACCTGGGCAGTGAGGCTGGCAGAGCTGGTAGCGATTTCCTCTTCTCCTTTGCATTATTATAAATTCATCTTGGTGTAAAGGAGAGCAAAATCTGGCCTCATATTTTAAAACCAAATAAGAAACAAAACTATCCAATGACTAGCAAGATTTTCATAAAAGTGTTTTAGATAGGGAAGTAAGAACACTCCCATAATCTTTAGTGCAAGGGAAAGGAAGGAAATGCACTTTTTAAAGATTTCACCGGCTTGCTGCTTACTGTCTGGGGAACCAAGAATGCTACAGCCCAATGTCTAAAACTTACACTTTAAATAAGCTGTAATGAAAAGCTACACGGACACAGTGTTTGGTGGTTACAGGGCTATTAAGAGACTCAGAAGACTCAGATTAATTTCAGTCCTTTGCCTCAGACCTAGGTTATTTCCTTGGTCAGGTTACTCAGTCTGTAAAAGGAGAATTATGCATGGCTATCTGTAAGAGTGTCATAGAATGGTTTGGGTTAAAAAAGACCTTAAATATGCTCTAGTTTCAACCATAAAGGGACACCCTCCACTAGCCCAAGCTAATTCAAGCCCCATCCAACCTGGCCTTGAACACCCCCAGGGATGGGGCACCCAAAGGTTGTCTGGGCAATATATTCTGGTGTCTCACCACCCTCACAGTAAAGAACTTCTTCCTGATATCCTGTCCAAACCTACTTCATTCAGTTTAAAGCCATTACCCCTTGTTTTATTGCTAGAAGCCTTTGCCAGAAGTCCCTCTCTAGCTTTACTATGGGCTCCCTTTAAGTACTGGAAGGTGCCTTAAAGTCTTCCCAGAGCCTTCTTTTCTCCAGTCTGAAGAACCCAAACTCTCTCAGCCTTTCTCCATAGCAGAGGTGCTCCAGCCCTCTGAGCATCTTCATGACCTCCTCTTGACTTGCTCCAGCAGGTCCTTGTCCTTACAGTGCAGCCCAGGACATGTCTGGCTTTCAGGGCTGTGAGTGGACATTGACAGGTCACATTGAGCTTTTTGTCCACCAACACCCCTACATCTTCTCCCCAGGGCATTCTCTGCCCAGCTTGTGCTTGGGATTGGGATTCCCCTGACTCACATACAGGACCTTGCACTCAGCCTTGTTGAACTTCAGGGCGTTTGCATGGGCCAACATGTCCAGGTGCCACTGGATGTTCTCCCTTCCCTCCAGCTTGTCAACAGCACCACACAGTTCTGTGTCCTTGGCAGACTTGCTGAGGCTACACTCGCTGTCCATGTCACCAAGCAAGATGGTTGTCACAATTGTGACACTTCAGAAATGCCACTCGTCTCTGATCCCCATTCAGATATCGAGGTATTGACTGCAACTCTGAGTGCAACCATCCAGCCCATTCCTTATCCACCAAGTGGCCCGTTCATCTAATCCAGTTTAGAGACAAGGATGTTGTGTGGGACAGTGTCAAATGCTTTGTACAGCTCCAGGTAGATTACATCAGTTGCTCTGCCCTTATTCAGCAATGCAGTTTTTTCAGGATGGTGTTTCAGTTCATGAAGCCCCTAAATATGCTGGAATCCTTCATTTTGCACTAGAAAGATTATGGATTAGGTGCTATTATTATTTCCTTGTCTTTTTCTGTAGTTCTACTGTTAACTGCAAGCAACATGATTTGATTTCAGTTCAGCAAGGGTTTCTTCCATTAACCAAAGCCATTTAAATCATGAAGATTTTCTCTTTATTAAAAACACAGAAACTAATGTTAGTCAAATCAGTTATTACTGAAAAATGCTTTGCTAATCAAGTTAGGAGAGACTCTGCCCATTCCATTGTTTCAGTGATGCATTGAATATGACAGGCCAGCTTGACTGAAGGCAGCCAGTGTGTGTGTATATATATATATGTATACACACACACATATATATATATATGAGTGTGTGTGTGTGTATAGAACAGCTGATGCTTGCTGAAAGCTTTTGTGTGGTGAACCATGACATTAATAGTGAAATCAAGGTTTGCTAGCTGACAGACACAGATTTGCCAGAGGCCATCCCTCCTCTCCGCCCTCCCTGGCACATTTGTGCGCACGCACACACACACAAAACACACGAGGACATATCTTGTCTGCTGATTTCTGGAAAATCCTATGGACACTTGCAATCTCTGCTCTCAAGACATTTGCCAGCCAGCCTCTCATAATGTCTCGTGTGCATTCCTGCAGGCTGAAAAAAAAATAAGTAAGAAGAATTACAGATGATTCAATTAAACTGATATTGTTCACAACAAAAATGAGAGCAAATGCAATTTGGGTCCTGTTCATGTGACTTAATTATCTCTTACCTCCCCACTCCACCCCCATTTTTAGAATTTAAAAACAATTATTATATAATTGCCAATCTGGAGATCCCTAGATATGCAGTAAATACGCTTTGTCTCACTGAATGCTCTTTTTCCTGATTCAGAAATGGGACCTTATTAAAAATGCACACACACAAACACACACACAAAAAAAATCACATAAAGTCATCAAATGACCTTCAGGAAATAAAATTCTGTAATGCTGTATACCCAGGAAAGACATACCCATGTATTAAGTGAGTGAATCTGCTAAAGTCATTGAAGATAATTAGCTGTGTGCATTTATAAGATGCACACTCTTTCAACACTCGAGGCAAATCCCTAGAAGTCAATTGAGACCTTCTCTGATAGAGGCGTGGAGGTGCATTTGAAGACCAAGCATGCCTTTTTTTGCCTGAATTAGTAACGTTTCAAAATTTACTAACAGCTTTTTAATGTGTAATCAGCTTGACATAATGGGGAAGAAAAAAATCACAATCATTAGGAAGCCCATACCGAGTGTATATATTCTCACGGTGGGAAAGTGCCTTGCAGTATAGAGTAGTCTGGAGTAAGTAGGATCCATTACCCATATCTGATGAAGGGCTGTCAGATATGAAGCAAATTTAGAGACCTGCTTGTCCCTTCAGCTATTCATCACTGCTGAGCAGCTCTAGCGGCAGCCGGCAGTATTTTTAGAGAGGAGAATGGTGCGGAATTTCTCCATGTACCGAACATTAGCTGATCCCATTACTGAGAGCTCCCCAGAAAGTCACAGCCGGCACATCAGCTTGGTGGCAAAGAAGAGTGATTGGCTCACGAGGGAAAACACAGAGGAGACACGTCTGAGGAGGGTACATTTGTGGGGATATTGCCATGTTGAGGCTTTTGTCGGCTGTGGTCCTGAGTTACTTGGAGTCAGCAGCAAAATGCAAAGATAATTTTTGAAGTGTACATTTTCTCAGGATTCTGTGCAATTTTATCCAGGTACGTTGTCAGATAATACATGTAATAGTTTGAATAATAAGAATAATAACTCATTGTTAGCTCCTTAAAGCATCCAGTAGCAGAAAAAAGGTTTGTCCTGAGCTTTGGGATATTTTCAAAATAATGTGGGCAGCTGACTATGAACAAGCTATTTTGCAAACAACCAAAGTCATCTGTATTATTATTTATCATTATTTCATCAAAGAAAAACCATTTAGTTTAATGCTCATTTGAATTGCTTCTCTTTAAGACCTCCAAATCCTAATAATGTGTCGAACACACTCCAGAATGTCAAAATAGTAAATTGTATGTAATTTTCTTTGACAGTAAGTGGATGAGTCCTTGCCAGAATTGTTCCTCTTTACACCCGGTGTGAAGTCATTGCTTTTCTTCTTTCAAGTGATATTTGACTTTCTAAAACCTACTAACAAGAACACTGCTGACCTTCTCATATCAAATTCAGCTCAGTGGGGCTGTGGGGAGCAGGGAGAAGTGGTCAGCAGGCAGTGGCCTTCTGCCTGTTCTGCTGCAGCCCCAGCTCCATGCTATCAAGAACTGAGGGTGGGCACAAGTGCCAAACATTTAAAAGCTGGGCGATTCTTTAAAGAATGTCCTTTTTTTCTGAATAGCTCTAGTACTCACCCCCGAGCGCTGCGATACTGAACTTCCAAAGCTTTGGGCTTACAATGAATAGCATTCATCTTCGCTTCTGGTTCTGATCTTGTAAAAGCTAACTCATGCATGCACAACATGATAGACCATGTTACGCCTCAGAGCCTTTTTCAGAGCTATCATCTAATACATTTTTTATAAGCCAGAGTGCATTCATAGAATTCTGCCTCAAAAGGCATTTGGATTTAATGGCTGCTCTGAAATGTCTGGGCTGGCTACTTGTGCTGTTTGAAACAAAAGGATAGTGAAAATGTTGGCATTTTTTATGGTAGCCTTTAAATTTTAGGGCTTTTTTATTAAAGGTATGTTGTTTACAAGTAGAAGAATGTCTAGAGAAAAGCTTCTTTCTCCTAGTCCTAAATGGATAGAGTCAGAATTTTGTCAGGCAAGAAGGTGTATGCTCTTTGTGGAAATGGTTGTTTGAGTGTAATTTATACCACACATGTGTATGTGCATCTGCAAGAGAGGCTGATCTTGGAAAAAGTTAGATTAGGAAAATATTAGGAGGCAGATTTCGGTGTCAGTCCTGCAACTTAGGTCAGGTCAGCTGCTAACAGAAGGGAAGAGCAAAAATTGTTTATGGGTATAATTTTGTAACATGCATCAAAGTACAAAAAAAAATCCCCAAATTTTCAATTGATTAAGGGATACTTAAAAATATATGGTTACCCTTATTGAACCTATCTCAGTAGATGGACAAGTTTGCACTCTCACTGAGAAATTGGTTTTCTAAAGAAAATTGGTAATCTGAGGTAAACAACAGTGCTCTTGAATTTTTCTAGTCCTCTGCAGGCAGGACTGCATTCATTTGGTGTGCTCTGATACATTTTGAAGATTATTTTCTTACATACCAGAAATTTAATTTAGCATCTAGAGTTATTCTTGGATTGTATGTATCTAGAAAGCTGGTTTGTCTTTAAAATGCAGAGGATATTTGTAGTGGTAGAAAAATAGAGATTTTACCTCCTAATGCATTCTTGAAGTCCCAAGATAAAAATTCTGTTGAAGTATTTTAGAAAATGCTTTTTCTTTTTTTAAAGATACTTCTGAAAGGCTTCAAGATGCTGTGAACTGCTGGTTATGAGTGACTCATTTTAAAATCCAAGTTTGGCTCTGTGCTTTTACTTTGAAAATGTGCAGAGATGGGGAGTGTGTCAGAATCTGGACCTTTGATTCACTTTTGTGTGAGGGATAGAGAGTGTCTTCTGCTTTGTCTTAAAAAGAATAATTTGTCTTGATGTTATTGTCCAAAAGGGACTTTGAAATAATAGAGTCCGTGTATTTCTGACTCAAATTAGAGGCTAAGACAAGATAATTGAATTGTATCTTTTGTGTGTGAGGAATTTGGTGGAAATATTTGTTCAGATTTTATAATATTTAGTTATCTAGAGCTGTGTACAAGTTGCCACACTTTGCATTGGCTCGCCATCTTGTTGTCCAAACAGGTTGTTGGCAACCCATTTTCTGGAAGTGTCCAAGGCCAGGCTGGACAGGGCTCTGAGGAACCTGGTCTAGTGCAAGGTGTCCCTGTCCATGGCAGGAGTGTTGGAACAAGGTGATCTTTAAAGATCCCTTCCAACCTAAATGTTTCTATGATCTTCTGCTGTTGATCTCATCATACAGACATTCGGTATCGTGCTTATGGGTTCCATTTTGATTCTAAAAATGATGGCAATCTGTAACCTTTTGTGCATGTATGTCTTTCCATGGGACTTAAATATAATTTTCCTTGCAGGAAAAGCCCTGGGGGAAGGTCTAACTGGACAGAAAGTAGCATAGGAAGCAGTTTTGCACCCTTGCAGCACAAAAGGACAATATTGGAGTGTCCTAAAAGGGTAGGCAACAGGCAACAGGGATTGTTTCTCCATTTGATACCTGTGAGTCCACGTCTCTACCCTGTGTCCAGTTTTAAGCTCCCCAGGATAGGAAACTGTACAAGGCCTGCAAGGGGGAGTTTGGTAGAGGGCCACCAAGATAATTAGGGATCTGGAATACATGATGCAGCTCAAAGAGCTGCCTTATTCTGGCAGACAAGGGGAAAGAGAAGTCCTAATGGTGTTCTGAACTGCTTATTGACAGGTTACAAATACAACAGAGCAAAACACTTTGTTTTCACAGAGGTGCACAGAGTACATAAGCCAGGAGGCAACAAGGTGTTAGCATGGAAAGGCAAATGTTGATAAAAGAAAAAAATTTCACCATGGTGTGGTCAAGCACTGTAACAGGAACCCAGAGGGACTGTCCTTTGAGATACTGAAATATCTGCACAGCCCTGAGCAACCTGATCTAGTTGGCCCTGCTCTGAGGGTGGCTTGACCAGGTGACCTCAAGATGTCCCTTCCAACCAAAATTACCCTGTGAGTGTGTGCTGACACAGGCTCTCTCTGTTTAACAATGCAGTCAGGAAATTTGAATGCTGACAAAAGAGAAGGGGTCAGTTCCTCCTGCTTTAAGAACCATTTGCGTGAAGTTAAACCAAAATCCCCATATGAAATGCCCTTGTTTTGAGGTTTGCACAACTTGTGAGCTAAAGTGAGCAAGTTGGAGTTTTTTGTCACATCCTGCAGAAGCAAAAACCACATGGCTGTGTTTTGCAATGATTGCAGTAGTAATTTGTAGTTCTTGCAGGACAGAAGTATTTGTAGCCACCTCTGTTGCACTCTTAAGTTTGGACGGAAGAGCAGCTTGGTTCCTTGTTGGAGTCTAGGGCATGGGGAAAACTTTTCAAGCTGCCCTGGGGGATCCAAGACTCTGGCTGGGACCCCAAGAAGGCATTGCCTTTGATCTTAGTCTATGGGAAAAGCTTTCAACACTTATAGATGAACTAAAAGTGACAAACGTTTGAATTAAATAATAGTTTAGTTTAGTCACAGGGTGAAACTTTGTAGTTTTGAGTTTTTATAATGGAGGTAGATGAAGGCAAAAAGGAGGATTCTGAGCAGTGACCCATGTTCTCCTTCCCCTTCTCCTTCTTCTTCCTCTTCTGCTGTGGAGGTGGCAGAGAGACATTGGTAGAACGAATTTGAAGTAGAAATTACTTGTCTACAATAGGTCATAGTTATTTGCATAGAGTACGTATTAAGAGTTAATTGGCTCAAATGTTCTTAAAAGGCCTTGGATTTTTACCTCATGGCCAGTTGCCATCCCTGTTTTCCAGTGTACAAAGACTGGGTTTCAGGCAGCCCATGAATTCCAAGACAATAATAAACAAACCCAGAAAAAAAAAACCCTGCTGCTCATCATTTTAAATCTTGGCACTGGACATTGTGGGGTCCAGGAAAAAAGCATTCCCACATCTGGTGTCCCTGGGTGGGCACAAACCACCAACCTTTCAGTTAACAGCCCACACTCCCACAGTTCCTATGGGATGAGCCAGCAGTAAAGTATATCTTCAGAATCAACTTTTCTTTTTGCCCCCCTTTCTTTTTGCTTTTCAGACTGTCAGGACATCTAGAAGCAGAATTAACATATCTAACCTTATATAGCTATAATTAACATTAATTCCTAGCGCAGTAGTATTCAGAGAGCTCAATCAACTTCAGTCACTTGATGAACAAACATATGAGACCTAGACTTTGTTCCACCCTCTCCAAAAAAAACAATTAATTTGAATGTTAAGCTGCCTGTGCAACTCCTGACAAGACCCACCCAGCTGGACCTTGTAGACAATTCTAGCTGCCTTAAATGTTCATCCATGGAGGGCCTTTCACAGGTGATGGAAGAAGAGGGCACACTACAGAAGGGTGCCTCAAATGTTTTAGGTGCTACTAGGATAATAAATCTGAGATTTTTTTGCCAGGTTTGTCAAAGACCAAATTTCCAGTAGTGTACAAGGGCCTGGAATAAGACTTGGGTCTTGAGTCACAGTCCAGAGCCTGTGCTGGTTTTATGCTCTTACCTGTTGTGATCCTGAAGATACCCCTCTACCTGAAACACGATGGACTGCCTCCTAGAATTTTTTTTTGGTCTCTTTTCTCCAGAAAAATGTGTTTTGCACACCTGAATAACTTCTGAAAGAGACAGTCTGTAATTCTAGATGTTTTTAAAAGCAGCAGACAGCAGCCTCGCTCAACATTTCTGCAATAATGATGACAACCACTGGAATAATATAAACCACTTACTAATCAGTTTGCAAAGGCAGGACATCTGCTTTACACAATACAGAAGCAAATTAAGGAGGCTTTCACAGTATTCTGAAATTGTGTGTTAGACTTTAAAGAGAGAGAGAGAGAAAGAAAGAAACTAATGGTAAATAAATTGAACCATAGTGCTAGTTTTCATCCAGCTGTACGTGGCTTTAAAGCAGCTATCTCAGAAAGGTACCTATTATTTATTAATTGAAGATGACTCCAAAAAGCAATTCCTCCATAAATTTCTTTCTAACAACTTTGTAATCGCAGTAAGTTCTTGGCAGAAATTATGCTGGGAGAATATGTCCTCAGTCACAGTCTTCACTATTGTAATTCTAAGTGGCCCTTGCCTGTAGACATTTGGCATTTTAAAGGTTTAAAGGGTTTTGCATGCAGGTGTACCTTGTGTTAGGTGCTGACTTTAAACTACCTTGCATTGGAGAAGGAAAAGAGGGAGTCTGGGATTCATGGCATCCCACATTTAATGGGTTTGGTTTGTATGGCTTTGTCAAGGTTCCATCATCTTCCTGGTACCAGCCCCAAAGCCAGTTTTCACTGCCCCTGAGAAGCTCCGTGCATCAACTCCTGAGCTATAAAGTTTAATATTTTTCATGCACAGAAGACTGTCAGCTTGTATTCTGAGATGTAGTGTTTGGGCAGGGAAGAAACCAACTCAGCTGCTTTCAGGGATTTAGTGTGAGAGTTGGGAGTAAGACAAGTGGATAAAATTTAGATACTAGTGTGATTTAGGATAGGCATTGCACACTGGCTTGAAAGCAGGTCACTCTGTTTAAATTACTTTCTTGGATATGTATTTCAATAGACAGCTACGTCTGGCAGAGTTTAGAATGAATCTGAACAGAAATCCTCACAGTAATTTTTATCACCGTCTGGTCCGTGGCAAGAATTCCAGTTTAACCAGTTTCTTATTTGATCTAAAGACTAGTGGGATTGGGATCTGAGCTTATGGTTCCAGCAGTTAACCACATCAGTACTGTTTGGTTAAGCAAACTCATTTTAAACTGGGAGAATATAAACCAGAACTACACCTGATTGCCTGGAGAACCCAGTTGTGCCATATACGCAGGTGCTGTGTTCTGCATGTTTTAGATGGCACAATATGTAACCAAAATCTGACAGTCTAGAGAAAATGAGTCCTTTTGGGAAATGCAGATGTTAAAGAACATGTGCAACCTTTAACTAGGAGAAAAATGCACTTTAAGTTCATCAATATTTCCTTTTTTTCTTGGAGTAGGGAATGTACTGCTTGGCTGAATTTCTACAAAAAATTGCTGGCTTTGCTAATGTTAAGAGTAACACTTGCCCACTTAAAAGAAAAGAGAAGAACTGAATCCGTTTGTGGAATGTGTGTGTATTACCCCTTTTACTTTTTCCAGGATATGCAATTCCCACATTCATCTCAGAGCTGGAAAGTTTAAGATGTAAAGCAAAACATACCATTACAAGGGATGTTTAAAGCTCTTAAAGAATTAGTTTTCATTTAAGTCCAAAATAATGATATGCAAGTTTTTTTCATTTGTTTATTATTAAAGGTGGTGAAATGTTTAGTACACTGTGTTACACTTAATCCCCTTCTCGATTAAGTACTCTGGATACCCATCATCTTTAAACTGAAACGGCACACGAGAGTAATAATGGAGCAAGTCTCCACTATAAGCTTTATCTAAACCAAAAATGTTGGATTTTGAGGAGCTACTTGATGTTTCTCCAAGCTGATCCTCTCATCAAGAATGACAGCAAAGACTGGCTGTCTTCTGTAAAACTGAGGTCTCCTCTGATGTCCATTGGTTTCATCTGTCTAGAATTAAAAGATATCAGAACTCTTAGCAGTGCTGCACTGCAGCAAAAATGGGGGTTTTCCTCTCTTATGGGTGTAGCAGCTCACCAGAGCACTCTGTCTCCCCATTCCTTTAGCATTTGCTGACAATGTGGATTCATTGACTCTATCCACACTTCTTAGTAATATAAAACACCACTGTTCTGCACAATACTGTCTACAACAGGCTTAGAACTTTCTGCATAACTTAGCCTAATGATTAATTTTATTTCATTTTGTGCAGCCCTCTCTTTCTACCTGGAAACAGACACTGCAACACTGCCAGAGCATCTCTAAAAATCACCACTGCTGTAGACACTTCTAGCACCTGTGTTTTGTGAACTCTTAGGTGCACATTACATCAATACTTATTTTTGGACTAGAGGCCCACAGGGAGCCCCTGGCATAACATTTTTGCAGTAATTCAGGATTGAACTCCCTGTGGTTAGGATATACAAAGATATTCTAAGGATGGCAGCGATTTGTGCCTTCTGCACAGTGTTTCTCAAACCTCAAAATGTCTTTCCCTCAGCAATTTAAAGGTTGCTGTTGGCTGTGACTGCAGGGGAAAAGACATTACTGTTTCTGTGAAGAAGTTAGTTGTGAACATGAAAAAAACTTCAGTAATTTCTCTAGAGGGAGGCACCAAACCTCATAAAAATATTGACAGAGCTTATGCTTAGCTTTTCTGCACTTTGTTGGTTATAAATAAAATAAAGTTACCCAGATTGCATTTTATAATAGAAGACAGGTGAGCTGAAAAATTTATATTAGAGAGAATTAAGGATGGTAATTTTCAGTTAACATTTGAATGATGTGTTTCTATTATAAACCATTTAATGCAAGATGCAAATGAATGCATCTGAAAAGGGAACTTCATGTTTGTAGGTTTACTGTAATCGAGCACAATATGTACTTGAAGGAGTTGTTAGGGAAATTGAGATTTAAGGCTAAATATGACTATTCTGCTGAAAAGCTCAAAAATGTTTTAATCAAGTAGACAAAACAGGTCCTTAAACAAATAGGAACCTCGGGGTACTCCTTTGGGGCATGTAAGACCACAAGATCTTGAATAAACAGGGGGTCCTAAGGCAGTGAGAAGAGCCCCACAAAATTGGTTTTGTGCTGTTGATGTTCACTGTAGAAAGTCCCAGTTCATTCCAGGTCTGACATGCTCAACACTCTCAGAGCAGAGAATTTTCTCCCTCATCACAAAGTTTTGATGAGAAGGTGCCTTAAAAGCCATCAGCACTTGTGGGAGAGGGCAAGAGACACCACTACCTTTCAGGTGGCCCACCAAAGGCCAAAGCCAGCCCCTGGGGTCAGCTTTTCCAGGGCAGGGTGTGCCCAGTGTCTTGTCTGCTGGAATAAATTAGCTCTGTTTGAGTGACAAGAATGGCAGAGATGCAGAAATGGAAAAGCCCAACCCCGAAGCCCCACAACTGCTGGAATCAGGAGGAGCAGCGGGGTCAGGGACATCTGGCAGAGCAGCAGGCAGGAGCAATGGGTGATAGGAAATTCATTAATTACCATAACAAGTGGTGTTCAAAGACAGAAACAGTAGAGTATCTCCTTCCAGGCGAAGCTGGAAGATTAAATATTGCCTCATGATGAGTAAGTGAGGTCGTGGGAAGGCCTCCGCTGGCAGATCCAGTGACAGTGCCTCAAACATTTGTGGGGATACCTTTAAATGCTGATGCTTTCCTCCTCTCTGAGTAAACACTGAAAATAGCACTTTCTAGCCCAGAGCCACTGAGCAGGAGTAAGCAGTTGCAATCTGTTGACATTGTATATTAAAAACCACAATCTGTATCTGGCAAGCGAGCAGAGGTTTTAAAGTTGAACTAGCTGAGGTAAATAGGCAGGAATGGGTGCTTTGGTCTTTAATTTGTATTCAGTTTTAATAACATTTAATTGATTTTTGAAGTATTTTTTGAGCTTTCAAGTAATTCTTAATGGTCTTTCAGAGCTTTAGATATAGAGCATCATATTTCCAGTTAAAGATTCATTATTTAATTAATGCAGCTCAGTCAAGTCCTGATAAATACGAGCACCATCAGAGCTATTTTTGTTTCCTGATTCATTTCTCCAACAGGACTGAGGAAACATGGCCTTGAACCATGTTTCTAATGGTGAACTAATTTCCTGCTGAATAGAAACAAGGAAGAGAATTATCTGCATATATTCTACCAAGGATTCTACAACATAATACAGAGATTAATAATATCATTACATTTTCCCCCTTCCAAACACCTTACTTGACTTTACTAAGCTGTACACTCTGAAGTAGAAAGCTAAACACTGAACAGAAATAGTAGCTAACATATAAAAAGAAGATTAAGGAAAGAAAAATAACATTCTTAGCTCTTTTACAGCTGTACTGTTTTTATAACCGAAAATCAACCTCTGTTCCTAAACTATTTATGTGCTCTTTGGCTATTAGCATTGCTGCCATTTAAAGCTCTCTTCTTTTTCTTCCCTCTCCTCTCACCCCCAGTATTTCATTTTTATACCTGTCATGAAATTGTTGGGGTCAGAAGTCAGCACAGAGAGCATCATTTGTATATTGTGTCTCTTTCCCTCATGTGCCTCTGCTGCCAGAGAAATTGAACTTTCATCCATTAAAAATCCATTTATTGTGTCTTGACTTCACTGAACTAAAGAACAGGACATTTCATCAAACAGTACAGTTTAAAATCAAATTAAATTGTGCTAGTACCCAGAAAATGTGACATGATAAAGACCCCAGCCATTTAAAAAGCCGTTTTAAAGGCCTTACTGATTTCACTTACTGGTACTTCCACATGTCCTTTGAAGTTCAAACTGGTCAGTGATGCGAGGTTTGCCATGGGACACCTAAAAGGACCCCTTTTGTCTTTTTTTTTTCCCCTTTCCTTCTTTCCATAAAAATAAGTGGAGAGCACTTCTTACAGATTTGTGTTCCCTCAGGTTTGACACCTGCAAGCTGAGTCTGGATGTAAGTGGTCCCCAGCTATGATGTCCCTGTCCTTTCAGGTGTGTGGCCTGTATGTTGGACATCACTGGTAGTACAGAATTGCCATCTACAGTGATGACTTTTGTCAGAGCTCCCTGTGTTTAAGTAACCCAGAAGCAAACCCATGAAAATCAGGGGAGGCAATTCTTGTCCAGCAAACTTGCCCAACGGCCTTTCAGCTTGGTTAAACACATTCTCCCAAAATGAGGGTTGCATCATAGGTTCTTCTGTAATAACCTGGCGCCTTTATTGCTATATGTACCCACAGCTTGTAGGGGAGAGCCTCCCTAAATATGGTTTTTATCCCAGCCACAGTTTCCACAATTCTGATATGCCGTGGGAGTCAGAGAAGCTGGAGTTTCGCAGATGTATTACAGAATTAAATTGTGCAACTTGCAGGGCTACATATGTGCAGAGTTTCTAGGAGTCCAGGATTGAAACCTGGGGCTGGGAAAACACCCGTCTTCCAGACCCCAGTGCACGGGCAACAGCTGGAATTTGCACGGCTCCTTATTCAATTAATATTCAGAAGCCACTATTGCATTTTCCCAAGAGCAAAGAGACAGTAAAAGCAAGCTGCTACGTCTGGCTCCACTGTTTGTCCTCCCCCTTATGCAGTGTTGGGTTGTTTGGTTGGTTGTTGGTAGTGTTTTGTTTCTATTTTAACCTCTTATAAATACGTGTTACATTTGGCAAAGAGGCAACTGGGGACCAAGAAGAGAGCAGCAAAGTGTTGTTTCAGAAGCCAAGAGAGAAGCTTGTTTGAAGTGAATTGCACCAGATTTTTGTTCAGATGGGAGATGCTTGATTTGGTTTTTGCTTGACTTGCTTCCATGCATAGTGAGCTGCTTGTTTGTAGTTAAGATCTTTCTAAGGTATGGTTTGGGTTTACAGTCTAACCAACAACAAGAGGAAGGCTTACTATAGTGATAAATATTTATTTGAGTCTAATGCTTAAAATGTTTTTTAAATGTAAGCAACAGATTAAATACAAATAAGTCTTAACTGCCTTTCATTTTTGAAAAATGAGGTACATCTTTTCACTTTTGGACTGCATTGTGTATTCTGAGTGAAAGCAGGTTACAAAATTATATTTAGAAAATGCTATTTATAGACCCTTCTTTGTTTACACATACAGAAGATGTGTCCATTCTGTTTGTGTGCAGAAGGAATACAGCCAGCATGATGGTTTTTCTGGCTCCCAAGCTGCTCAAATAGAAGGTCAGGCCAGGGAATGTATTCCCTTACAGTGCTTTCTGGACTGAGGCGTGGTCTGGCCCTTGAATTGCATGTATTACACAGGCTTCAGAAGAGCTGATTCTCTGGCAACATGATTTTTTGCCTGCTCAAGTCCAACCCTGGAGAAAGAGAGGTGAAAGAAAGTTACTAAATTTCATAGCTTGTTATTTACTGTCTCCAGTGGATGATTTCAACTTAGAAATCATTTACCATTTCTTGCAAAGTATTGACAAGTGGCTGAAAGCCAAAAGAAAGTTGTGGAAGTTGTTTTTAGTTTGCAATCAAAATGAGAAGCTTGGGGGAATCTTGCTTGCTTCTTTTTCTGACCCACAAATGTGAGGGCAGTGACAGTGGGAAGCACTACAGTATTTTTTCATATACTTAGCTTTTATAATGAGTCACATCATTAAAGCTTTTAATCATTCACTCCAACACAGGCTGAGGAGATGCATATCAACGGTCTTGGCTTTGGTGTTTAGCTTTTTGATTTCAGGGTATCCATGCACACCAGTTGCAACATTTTAATGGCAAACCAGTTCTTTTTTCTGGTACCTCATCATGGTTTAAATAATTGATTTTGGTTTCTATTTGTACCCCTTTTTCTATTTTGACAAATTACTATTATAGTGTTCAGCTTTGTCATTGTCTTATAAATGATATAACAACTGCTTGTGAATACCCATAAGTTTTTATTGTTGTGTGTGAATGTTAATAACAACATTGCAGAATGGCACAGAGAAAGTTTAGCAGAATAATGTTTGAATTTCCTCTGGTAAAATATTGTACCATAGTACAATTCCTGGATGATAAAGCCATATATTCTCTTATCTATCTGTGTCATGGTAATGAATCATGTACAGAGCTTCTAAATAGAAGGTGTATGTTACATCCGTGATATGGATAGATAGAATCATAACTCTTCTAGATATTGAAGGGTTAAGATTCATCCAATGTCTGAGAAAATTAGTGCCATCCCCAGAAACTCCAGCTCTTGCTTCCCATGATTGAATGGGCTTCTTGATCACATATTGCAATGTGTGTGTATGGAGCAAGCAGCAGCGACACAGCTGAAGTGCAAAGAGTTGGAAGTTTGAAGCATTTTTGAGGTTGGAGGGATAAGTGTCTGTACCACCTTTTCTCTGTGGGAGTCAGACTTCACTTACACATAATAGCACTGCTAGGGAATAAATAATATTACAAAGAAAAAATTATATCAAGTCCAATTTAAAAAAAAAATAAATGTTTCCTCCAAGAAAATGCATTTTATTTCCTAAATCATTTCCTCCTTCTCCAGGATTTTTTCTGCAGGATACTGATATCTAGACCATTGAGTAATGTAAGTTGGGAACTCTGGTCCTCTGCTTCAAACCCTAAATCAAAGCAGATCCAATGAGATCAGGATGCTTAAGGACTTGTCATGCCATCACGCACAAAAATTCCAGGAGCGAAACACCAGACTAAGTCTTTTAATTCCCTCTCATTAGTAATATGTTGCTGTCTTACTTTTCTTCTTTGTTTTAGTTTGAGAGGGTATTAATGTGCATCTGAATGGGATTAAACATGTATAAATCTTGCAGTGACTGATGATTTAGGAAATAGTTGTTTTATTCAGCTAGAAGGTTTTACTCCTGAAAAATGCTCCTAATATTTTCTGAAAAAGTAGTCAAAATCTTAGAGTTAAAATTAGTTAACGAAATATATTTTGCTAAAGAAATCTATCAAGCATTAATTACCATCACTCTTTAGAAGAGCACAAAAATGTCAATGAGACAGTTACCAAGAATAAAAGAACAAGTTCAGGCACTTATGTGTTTAAAATTCCTGCTTGTTTTGTTTTGGGATGGCGGGAATGTGGGACAAATAAAAAGCTTGATGAGTCTGAACCAAACCTGATGCAGCACAGGGGCGAGATGGCAAGGCAGGAGTAGGACAAAGCTTGGGGAACCGTGGCAGAGCTCCTTCCCTTTTCCTTCTCCATTCCCTAGAAAGCCAGAACTGTGACAAAACAACCCAAAGCAGCAAAACCATAGGAGGTTGCACCCTGCCTTTCACCTTTTATCTTCCCTGGCCCACTGCAGGCAGTGGAGAGTTCAGTATTTGTGTGGTTCTTCTCTCCTAGGAAATCTCAGCAGTGAGGAAAACAATCTTAGCTCTTTTAACACTAATGAAAGTTGAAGGCAGTAAACAAAATCATAGAGTAAATCATCCAGTGCTGACATGTCTTTTGGAAGCAAAGAGCCTTTCATTCGAAGATGTGAAATAACATTTCTGTCGTGTTTTTTGCTCGTCTGATAATTAGAAATGATTTAGGGCAGTAGTGATGGTGCCTCTAATGGGCACCTTGTGGGTGTTAATAAAAGGAAGAATACATTAAATGTAGTGATTTGTGATTGGGCTGATGGGGTTAATATTTTCTTAGAATATAGCCAGCCGTTTTTCTTCCAAGTAGCAATGTAATGTAATTATAAGTACCTTAGTAGATGGACTCAATTGCTCCTATCATGAAAATTAATTTCAGGAATATGCTGAGGCTTTCTTTCATTTCTCCTTTATTTCCTACACTATGCAGGGGGTAGCAGACACATACAAATGAAATTATGTTTGAGCAGACCTCACAGAGGCCTGGCCAATTCTTGTGAACAACTGAAATTGAAATCTGTGGGAAAGGAGAGCATTTCTTTTTACATTCCTTGACATATTTTGCACCTGTAAAACTCCCAGTTTTCTCACATGCTCTTTCAAAGCACTTGACAAAGCTAGACAGATATCTCCATCTTATGAGGGAAAAATGAAATATGCTGAGTTTTCCCAAAATGTTTTCTCGGAAGTAACTGAGCTATGATTGCGACTTTTCCAATAAGTTTAGCCAAGCTTTATAATCAAGCTTCTTCAGTACATGTAAATGTTCTTGCTGTAGTATTTCTAAGCACTGGAATACATAAATAATATTAATGATAATCTCAATAACATTCTTTTATGTTTTCCACTTCACTGTGTTGCAAAATACAAAAAATATAACTGAAATTTATAGTCTTGGGATATAAATCTCTAAATTTTTGTGCTAAGTGAAAGTCTAAAATACAGAACACTTGCAAGGGTTTGTGAAGAATAAAAGGACAAAAACCTACACTTAGTTATGTTTTGAGCTTCACAAGTAAGTTTAGCCTTGAAGAACTTAATGAAATTAAATCAAATAGGACTCTCAGATATTGCTCTGAAAATATACACAAATGTAGAAAGATATCAGCAGCATGAAAGTGTTGGATTGCTGCTGTGTGGTTTGAAACCTTAATTACCAATACTCATTAGCAGATATACATCTGACCCATTCAGATTTAAAGCAGCTAAAAATAAGTCTTAAACCCATGGAGGAAGAGGAATGTACAAGAGAACAAAATAGTGAGTCTTGGTGTGTTTGAAGGCAGTTTGTTACATGCTTTTGACCCAGAGCAGACACCCAGGCTTTGGATTTTTAGGTGTGAAAGTGGGTCTCAATTTGAGCTGATAGTGTAAATCCATATTTGGGTAGAATTTCAATGGCAGTTTCAATTTCAATAACAGTTTTACAGAGAATATTTTTATTCTTTTTATTTTTTATTCTTCAGAGAATTTGCTGTCAGTGCTTCCTAAGTATTAATATTTCGTGTTACTCTTATTGCGGGCTATAAAGCATTAATAAAAGGAAAAGAAAGCCTGAAGATTTTTTTTTCCAGGGAGTCATTTGCATGGTGAGAGAGGGAGAAACACAAATACACTTGCAAGTCGAGGCAGAACTATGCTGGAGTTCATCATTCCCTTTCCTTTGGTTTTCTGGAGAGGTACTTAATGGTGTTTGAACATGACTGTATAGTGCCATTAATGTAACAATTTTCATTTGTACAGTGCAACACCAGAAAGATAATCTCTGTGTTAAGTACTTTTCCTTTATAATCCCCGGAGAGTCAGAACTCTAAAAGCAAATATTGTATTTACCATAGACTGCAAAAGGGGAAGAAATGAGGCTAAAATGCAAAGCAGCATGGATAAAATAGAGTTCATTTTGGATGTCTGCAGTGCTGCTACGAATATACATATACTCTCTGTTATGTTTTTTATATTATCTCTAATTTGAAATAAACAACATGATTACAGATTAGATCAGTCATGGCTTCAGTATTTCTGGCCAAAGCAAGAAAAGCCTGGATGTGCTAGCTAAGAGTGTAATTGAAGCAGAGATTGTTTCACCATTGGTGTTTTGTTTAAGGATTTTAATTTACAGTAATGAGTGTCCTTCTCTGCATTGTAACCTGGCTTCTCATGTCTCCCTTTGGAAAACAGTCACTGCTTGTATATACCAGTGGAATGATGATGCAAGGCACTAAACAACAAAACAGAGCAGCTGAATGCTGCTGCCTGGCTTCTCTTCCAGAATAGAACTGAGTGGCAAAATTGATGCCTTGCTGTCCTTACTTTGATTTGCAGAGGAGCTCTGGTGGGAGCTCAGCCACTTTTTGGCGGCTGGGGGATAGGGAAGCTGAGTGTCTTTCAGAATTTGTCAAGTAAACAGATAACCAGTTGACTCCAGAGGACAGCTCTGCCTTGGCTACTGGAAGGATTCAAGGATAAGATGACTTTTTTCCTGCGTATGGCTTGTGTGTTTCTTCTTATGAAGTTAAGCAAAGGAGCAACATGCAGCGGCAGCTGGAGAATACCACAGGTGCTTGAAAGCAATTTGGCAAAAACAATCAAGAGAAAAGAGATCAACAGTTTACAGCATATTTATTTTTGGGTAGTAGTTATTCAGAGTGGAAGGGAGCTGTTGGGAATTCAAGTGGTGTTCAAAAATGATAAAACATGGTGCTGGGAACCTGATGTTCAAACGCTTTGAAGTTGCTGTCACTTAATCTGGTTTCGGAATCCTGCCCAGAAATGATGCAGTAATAAGGGCCAGCTGCCATGGTTGCCTTTCTTATTGGTGTATTTTTAGTGGAATAATCAATTTAGTGATGAACAAATGCATTCAATGCAAACAAAAGGTGTGTTAAGGACAATTCAAGAGAGAAGTGACAGAAAAACAACCCTGTGAATACAACAGAAAGTAGAAGAATAGGGGGTAGTGTAAAGAAGAATGTTTGGTCAAAATCTGGGAAGTTCTTTGAATGTCCAGAAAAATAGGTTTGGTTGCCTGCTTCAGATGGAAAAATGATGGTTTTTCCCTTCAGTTTCCTCCAGGCAATGAGAGCTTTCCATGCTTTCAGTGCCCATCTAAGGAGCTTGATGGACTTCCTCTTTGAGGTGCCTGGAAGCCTCAACTGTATGTCAGGGTCATCTTTCTTGTGGGCAGCTCGCTTGGTATTGAGAGTAAAAGTCTGTTATTCAGACTATTATTCCTGCAATCCAAAACTGGAGATTTTTTGTCAGAATTCAGGGACTCCTGCAATCAACAGGATTTTATTCTTCTTTTCAGAAGGCTGTTAGACTGCCACTACTTGAAACCCATGCTTAGTTTGCTCGTTGATAGTTCAACAGTAATTGTATTTACGGTTCATTTTGCTTGGATGCTCGTGCCTCTAATCTTTCCACAGTGTCAGTGGCGCAGTTCAGCTCTGATGTACGTGCTCATCATCCTGCTAAATGGAAAATCCCATTGCAGTTATGATTTCTGTCATCTCTATGAGAGTTAGGAGAAAGGATGCTGTGGATGTTCTGTGGAAAAAGGGTGGGTGGTATGAAGTAGAAATACAGGTTGTGACCAAATCCTCAATCTTCTCCACTTTGTAACTGTAATTTAGATGTGAATCTATATACATGAAACATTTAATCATAGAGTGGACCTCTCTTTGCTAAAGGAATGAGGTATTGGTTATAGAAACACCAAGGTGTTGCACAATCCTACTGGGAAGTGTAATAAATGACATGGAAAGTTGAAACAGTCAGACAAATCCAAGTAGCTGCAGTGTTACATACTTCTGTTTAATTTTTCAATGAGACACTTAGAATGACATCTTTTCTTTTAAAAATGCCAAGGAGAAGGATTTTCATGGAAAGCACTGTGGAACAACACAGATCTTCCATTTCCCAGGGCTTTGCACCAAGTAGGAATATTAGTCGGCCACTCAGAGGGAAGTAGAGCAGATGAATTAAATCTTCATTTTGTTTCTGTTGAACTTCAGCAACTGAACTTCAATGATTTTTAATTACATTCCTTACCTGGTTAGTGAGAGGGGCTATATTAAACCACAAATACCTTAACATCTGGGGCTCATTTGTTGCAAAATGAACACCATCTCCTTTAATTCGCTATTTCTCTTTCTCTCTGCTCTTACAATATTTGCCTTGTAATGATTCCCCTTGCTAATTGCAATCCATCCAGTGCTGTATTGGAAAGAAACATTTCAGTTGCATGATTTAATGCTTTTAAGTTGTCTTGGCTTTGCTGACTCATTGGTCAACCTTGAAAAATCAGCAGTGCAAGCATTGCAATGCCAGCAGAGGACTAGCAGGTTGCACGGGGGACTCTGTTACTGATTAGTGTCATTTTTTTTTTCCGAGTTGAAAGAGCTATTGTGTTTAAGGCCATGAGATTTAGAATTAGGAGTAATTAAAAACCAAGGCTGCTGCCTTTATATTTTTTTAAATATGAAGGGCCCCAGGAGTCTCTGCAGTCATTAGAAAATCCTATTCTCGTGCTAAGCCTGTCCTTATAAGCAGTTCTGTTGTTGGCTTTCCTGAATGTAAAACGGGATCTTGTTGAGAGTGGATGATGAGAGGGGGGAAATATCGTAAAGGCGGGGGAAATATCGTAAAGGCAGGGGAGAAGAAAAATATGTGTGTGTGTGTTTGGGGGGCAGATATTCAGTGGCTGCATGGCTGCTTTGTAATGTGTCCTTAGCAACTGGCTTTCTACTCTAATGGGAAAAATAGATGGTGGGAAAGCATTCAAGGAAAGTGGGTCACATTTGATCCATGACCTAAAAGGAAAAGTGGGGGAAGGGAATAATCAGCTCAGATCATTAATGAGGTGAAAATTTATCCTTATAAAGCTCGTTCATTGCAGTGGGAAAAATTGCTGTTCTGGTGTCTTGGCTATGTGATAGAAAATGCAGCTCCCACTCTCTGAAAACACAATTGCTCCGCAGCTTTGTATTAAAAAAGAGGGGGAAAAAAGAAAAAAGTTGTTTGTTTTAAACACTCTCCAGCAACACAATGATTAGACATGACAGTTTGGCTGTGGGGCCTTCCTTTCAGTTCAGGAAAATGTAGAACAGAGCTGAGCTGTCCTTTCCTAGTAAAAATGAGGTCATTTGTAAAGCTTTGTGTACATTTCTGCAGCACTCGTGGAACAGAGCTCACAAAAACAGTGCTCCTGAAGCCTCACTCCTACCTCCACCAGTGCTCCCATTTTTAAGAAATGGAGGCCCATTGACCACATAAGATGAGGAATCAGAGGCTGTGATTTAGATGAAATGGCTCCTCAAGGATGTGTAGTTTTGATTTAACTGTCAGCGCGCTGCCGTTGCTGACTCCGAGCTTTTACAGCTGCGTGTGGCTATGGGGAAGCTCCCTGTAATCTGTTCCTTCTCCATGGGAGCAGTGTATGTGCTCTGAAATAAGCAAAAGTACTCTGTCAGGCTTCATTATTCTGTTACATATACAATGTATTGTATACATTATATTCGCTAATCCCTGTTGTTCATAAAAATGCCCCAGGCAATTAAAATTTATTGAATAATAATTTATTTTATGTAAAAGCTAATACTAATTTTCATACCCAACTATTTTTCTCCTACCAATCAAATGCTATGTAGCTGCTAATATTTCAAGGTAGTTTTAATTAATGTGTCAGCCTAGTGCAACTCTATGGAAGAATGCATCATTGAATTAAATAAGAAAGGATAGCAAGGCATCTACTGGATAAATGCCTAGAAAATATAGAGTAATGAGATGTGAGCTGGCACGTTAGAGTTGCATTCCCTTCTACCTTGAAACTTCAGGGAATACATTCCCATTCTGTCCAGGAAGCCCCCCCAGATTCTCTGACCTTAGTAAAGCAGCAAATGTTTCAGCCAACTGTATTGATATTCAGTTCAGTCATGGAAAGATGGAAGCACAAATAAAGAAGCATAAAGATCTTGGGCTCATTACTGAAGGTGCTTGGTAGAAACCAGTAAATTAAAAATTTCTGACTTTGTAGTCTAGGTGAACTCAGACCTGCTGTGTCCCCTTCTCCCCTTTTATTTCTTCACCATCTATTAAAACAGTCTGTGAGTGTGTCATGTTTCCTAACATATGAAAATAGTAGGAAAACATCTGGGCTTACTAATAAAATTAGGTCTACTACTTAGAAAGCAGGCAGCATTGTTTGGGGCTTCAGAGATGCTCTTGCAATGCAGACAGTAATAGTGGCTTTGGAAAGTACTTTACTTCTGCTGTATTTCATAATATTGAAAAACTGCCTTTAAAAGAAAAATTAGAATTGCGTCAAGTTAAAAGAAAAGATATATCATGAAAAGGTAGTTGGGTTTTTTTCTTTAATAACATTCATTCGTTCAGCATTTACGTAGTGGTTTCCTCTGAGTGTTTTAGAATTCTTTGTTGGGATGGGATCGTAATTCAAAGGTGAGGGAGATAAGCGCAGCAAAGGGAAAATACTTACGAAAGAGTGGGGCTGATTTTGTTGCATAATTCTGTGCTCTTTACCATTAGACACACTTCCCAGCTTTGTTCTTCGATTAGATTTCGTCTTCTCTGAAGGATGGTTGTAGCAAGAAAACTGCCTTAAAATAATCTGTGAGTAATACCACTCTCAATGAATTTGAAATTGCTTGAGCGAAGCTCTATGCTCAGTGTTCAGAGCTGACCTGCTGTCCAGCTGGTGGCTGCCTATCCTGAGTGATCGTGTGGGCACAGGGCACAGATATCCTTCCCTGACTTACACCAGAGTGAGCACAAATCCACGGCTCTCCAGCGGTGGCAGTCAGGATGAAAATTCAGGCTGCATCGTTTCTTTCTCCATATCTCTTACTTACAGTGACAAGCCCAGCAGGTTCAGCCTTCAAATCATTAAAATAAATGCTCATATTATTAAAATCCCATATTTGATGCTTGGATTCTCCTTGGTTTCTTGTATCAGGCAGCTGAGACATGAGCTTCAAGTCTGTATTCTTCCACTTGCCAGCATCCTGGTCCCTCCACCTGCCCTGGGGCAGGTTCTTCCCTTTTTCCATCTGTTGAGCAAAGGTGCCGATGACCATACAGAGAGGAGTTATATGGAAAAACAGTTGGAAAAGGGCTAGAGATCTTAGGGAACCACATGGTGTTACTAATCCTCCAGCTTTCCAAAGACTTGTCATCACAAATAAGAGTTTTCCACTTTCAGGGGCAGGAGGGAAAGAGAAAAAAGAAGGAAAGAAATTAACCCTGTGGTGTGATGACAGAGATTTCTATAAATCACACAGCGTTTCACACTGCTGCTGACAGCCAGCCAAACCTAAGCTGGCCAAGTTTCCACAGGTCAAGTGTGTTACAGGGAGCTTAAAAATACATCCACGACTGTTTAACTACCTTTTCTCTTGCACAAGGGTATTGGAGTACAGAGTCTTTGTAAATTATGTGGTGGTCAAATTATGTGGATGGTATTCCTGGTTTTTTTCCCCATCTCCTCATTCCCCATTTCTTCTGTAAAAATGTCAGCAAATCCCTAAGACCTAGGTTCATTTTTGCTTGTGAACTAAACTTCCGGAGCAAATATATATCCACTAGGATAAGATTTTGTCCAAAAAGTACAGTTATCTCATAATTTTAAATTTTTCCTACTGCATTTATTTATGATGATCTTTAAAACATGGGGTTTTGGCTTCTTTTCAAGCTGTATTTTCCTTTACATTTGGCAAAACAATTCCAAATGGCACCCCTCTTTTTTTTCCCCAATGCTGCATTTGCTCAAAGTGTCCTTCAAACTCACAATTAAAAGATCTTTGAAGTCAGATGCATCCCCATAAATGACTGCCATATGACTTGGGAAGTATGTGTGCATGTGTGTGTGCTAGGGCGTACTTTTGTTAGGATTTTTCAGGGTATGTTTATTAGGAAAATTTAAACCAGTTTTTCTCATTTTGTTTGTTTGAATGATGCCTCTAAAGGGCAAGTTGCTCCTTCCCTAATTATGTGTAGTTGTTTATTTTCTTGTGAGCTTCAAAAGAACAGCACAACTGACAGAGCAAAATATCTTATTTGCAATAATAGAGAAAAAATAAGGGACTAAGTAAAATCTTAAACTATAATGAGGGTTTACTTTAAAAACTCAGACTTGTTGACTAGTTGTCTGCCATTGCTACTACTGACCTTTTGTATAGCAGATCGCTCTTTAAACATAGAAGTAAAACTGTTGATAATCCAAAATACAAAGGAAAATGAATCCTTTGAAGATGCTAGAAAACACATTGCAATGGAATTTAGAGATTTCAATAAGTGAGAAATTAAGACAACTTGGCCTGTTTCGCAGTGCGGACAATGCGTTCCACAAGGCACGCACGGGGGGTTTTTCATTAAAAAAAATTGCTCAGTATTCTGCCTTCATATCCTGTCTCTTTTCTTTAATCTACAAATCATGGTTGCATGTCTGGTGGGAGCTGGTTCTGCCACCATTTGTCCCTGGCAGGAGTGTGTATGTCTTGCCCATCTGAAGTTGAAGTCAGACTCAAGTTTTACTCATTATTCTGTCTTCCACAAAGCTAGCAGGAGTACTTGTCCTTCTACATAGAATCAACTACCACTAATATTAGGTTTTAGAGATTTCCCCACTCCCCCAAAAAGCACTAGAGTGAGTTATAAGTATGTGGAAAACTCACTGAGGAAAATCATTTTCTAACTATTGACGTTTTAGTTGAAATCTAATGAGCTATTTAGATTTTTCTTGTTTGTTGTATTGAGAAGCAGTTGGAAAAGAATCAAAAAAAGAGAAACTTTTGGATTTTTTTAATCTTTGTTGTAATACAACTTAGAAAAAAACCTTCTATTGATTTTGTTGTTGTCCAGCCATATGATCAGAGCTGAGGTCTGCTCTGCAGAAAAGACTGGGCACTTTTTCAACTCCCTTTTCTGCCCCCTAAAACCTGTCTGGACTTCTCCATGGAGAACTGGGAAGTGTTTCCCAGACAACATTCATGTTTGCCCTTACTAAACAAGCAGAATTTAGACAAGGAGGAGGAACAGAGGTGTTTTGAAGAGAGGAGGGGAAAAAGAGCAAAAAAACGCTGCCCCAACCCCACTCCTCAGCTGTATTTTCATTGAAATGGCAAAGTCATCTTGTTTCCTGTCCTGCATGCAGATGTTTGGTTGAGCTACAGCTTCATAAGATTATACTTCCCAGGAACATTTGAGAGTTTCCCCACAATTCCTGAAGTTTTCCTTGCCCACAAGTTTTGTCATCAAGCCTTTGGAGGGATAAAGATTTTTTTCTTTATTGCATGTATGTTTAAGATTTCACCTTCCTCTGCTGCTGAATCAAGCCTGATCCTGATTTTACATTTCATCAGTTAATCTGTAGCCCCTCTAACACTCTTCTAATACAAGAATCTTGTTTTCAAAGACAGAGGAGGAGATGGGAGTTATACAGGCAGGCAAGGGACTAAAATTCCCAAGGCCAAATAGTGGGATGAGACGAGATAGGACCAACCTCTAGCACCTCTTGTTTTCCCAACAGAGGCAATGCTGCCTCGTCAACAGGCAGTGAATATCTTAGTTTATTTTATCCACCTACAAAATTTCTGTGTGGTTCTCTGGGGTAGGATTGCCTCACTCCTGCCCTCCTCCTGGGGGAGTGCCAAAATGAACTCTCAAGTACAGGTGTAGCCAAACTCCTTCCCATTCCCCTGGCAGGGTGGAAATCCACCCTGGCCAAATGAAGAGCTTGCCTCGTTGAAATAAAGCAGGATGAGCTTCATTTCCCTCTGCTCTGCAGAAATCCGCTTTGTCAACTCTTTGACCTCCAGTTCACCAGAATTATTCCATCTGTGGGAAGGAAAAAATTGGCCACAGCCCTTCACAGATGACTGGTGGCTTCTCCAGCTCTCACAGGATTGGTTAACACAGAAGCATGTCGAGACCACACCGTGCTGCCTTCTGATGGCTGTTGCCCCAGCAGTATCACGTTAAACCCATCATGTATCAAGATGTGGTGGAGCAGCCACCCCGATCTGAGCGTGGAGACACCCGAGAGCTCTGGAGGCCGCACTGGTGCGCGCGCTGTTCGTGTTTCCACTGAGGTCGGCATCCTTCTCACAGCCCGCTGCAGCTGCATTTGCGCATTATGAAATCGCGGCTTCAAAGTGCCTGGTGAAGCAGATCCTTCCAGCCCCACGCTGTGAGGAAACGGGAGTCACACCATGCAGGAGTGTGTCTGCGTGTGTCAGCAAAGTGCCTTTTCAGCCTTGTAGCTGAGTGCAAAAATTTCACGGGGAATCGGGAAATTAAATTTTGAATCCGCATCTCTTCTGTTTGTTAGGGATTCATCCTTTCACTTAGATGCAATGTTCCATTGTATGTCTTGTACCATCTATATACGCAATTTCCTTTTAATTTTTGAATTTTTTCTTCCCCTGTTGTTGGGATTTTTTTTCCTCTCTTTTTCTGGACAGGTTATACATATGCTAATAGAAATATGCCTATTATTTGAAGCATAGTTCTGCTTGTCAATGAAGCTTCATTAACACCGTTATCACTGCCTGACATTTATCTTATAATTTTCCAGAGTTGACTGTTACATCTCCATGGAAACCCAAATTGCAATTGAAACAAGTGAGATAATAAAGGCATCCACAGAGGATTGACAGTATGCAAGCCCACAGTGTTTGCAGGCTACATTTGTTTATAGTTCCTTAGATAAATCCCTTGCAGTGGAGATTTTTATTACCTGTCTCCTATCTTTCCATGACTACTGCTTATTGCAAGGTTTAGAGCAACGCTTTTTTTATTTTGCTTTTTAATTAGAGCAATAAATTTTATTGGACTCAGCAAGGGAGGCATTGAAGATGTAAATTCTAAAATGATTTTTCTGGAATGAAATATGAAGATTTTTATATATGAATTTGGCACTGTGTAGACTAAGGCATTCTTATGTTGATTTGGTAGAGGATTTTTTTAGGAGCAAGAACTTAGGATCATGGACTCTTTTGATTTGCTGACTCTTTCAGTAGGCAAGAAGCATCTCTTTTTTTTCTGTACCTAAGGACTTGAGCTCTCTTAAGTTCGTGACTCTAAATCAATTTAGATGGTGCCTCAAAGCAAAGAGTCATGAAACTGGAGTGGGTCCAGAGTGAATTAATCTGAAATTAATTTGATTTTGAAAGGCTCCATCTGGCTGTGTTTGGAAAAGGCATTTAGACAGATATATAAACAAATGATCATCTGTATTCTATATGCCAGATGTGGTGTCAAAAAAATGAAGAAATGGTTTAAAAAAAGGAATCAGCTGAGGGGGTTTTTGCTATAATGATGCTCAACTTGTTGAAATCACAATTGCATCACACTTTGGACAATGATCTTTTCTTATATTCAGATTTGTAGTAGGGGAGAGCATGGCTGAGCTGGATAGGATTTTTTGTTTTAAGTCAGAAAATTGAATGTCATAGCTTTCTCTAATGGTCTGTTTAAAACCAAAACTGGCTAAACAAGATTGGCTGCACCCTTAAAACGAGCAGGGCTGTGATCTTCCATTCCCTTTTTAAGGAGGCTGTTTAGGTAAAGCAGCCATGTCAGGCATAAGCTCTTGGCCTCCTTCTCTTTGGACATGGCTTTTGGGCCCTTGAAAATGATTTCCTGCACTTTGTGGAGTTCAGCTGCGACTGAGCCAGAGCATGTGTATACGTACACGTGTGGGTGCCAATCTGGAAAAACACTGGACTGTAAATTACTTCTATAAATAATTGGTTGATTTTTGCACACAGAAATAGCTGCATTTCAAAACAAATATTTGGAGAACATCTTTCCCATACCCTCCATCTCAACTCCAGGACAGAGTTTGCCATAAACTAGATAAGACCTTGCAAGCCTCATAAGAACTTGCAGATAATTGCCAGCGTGGCTACAAAACTTGCTGAAATAGTCACGTCAATAATTATCAAGTAAATGAAAAAAATGTTGAAGCCTTCATTGCAGGCTTAGAAGTTTTTTGGAGGGCAAAGGAAGAAGGGAATTGAGTAACAACTTTGTAAATTTGGAGCAGTAAGTGTTTGGAATGGGGAGAGAGAGACTGAGGTTGTTGACAAGAAAACAGATGGTCCTACGTGTCCTGAATTTTAAAAGCCTGGTACTATTCTAATTCAGTTGTTGACATGTCACAAATACATAAGCATTTGGGTGTAATCAAATACCATTGTGCTTTTTAAAAAAATAATACCGATAAATGTTTCCTGCCACACAGAAAGAAGAAATGTACTTCATTGCAAATGCGTGTAATCAGCAAGGCAAGGCATTAATAATCCACACCATTAATACTGGGCAGTCAGCTACTCCAGGCTCAACTTCATGAGAAAAAGTGCATCAGTCCATGCTCCAAAATTATAATGTAATTGCTCAGGCACACAAGCTCTCTCTCACTGTCCAGCTTACAGTGATGCAGACTGAAAGAAGCCCTTTTCAATTAGAGTCCCTTTTAGACAGAGCACAGGTCTTAATGCCCCAAAGACATTACTAACAAAGAAGTTGCTGAGAAGCACAACAGGAGTGGAGCAGTAAGTTGCAGTAGTTGTCATAACAGAGGTTAGTTCAGACACAAAAAAAAAGATAAATTAGAAGCCTTTGTAATTGCTTAACATCCCAGGAAAAAACGAGATTTATTGGTGCCCATCAGGGAGTTGGTCAACATAAAACTGATATTTAAAAGTTATGATATTAATAATATTTTTTGAGCTTTTATGGGGCATATAGTGATAGAACAAGGGTAAATGGCCTTAAGCTGGAAGAGGGCAGGTTTTGTTAGATATAAGGAACGAATCCTTTATTGTGAAGGTGTTGAGGCACTGGCACAGGTTGCCCAGTGAGGCTGTGTCTCCTCCATCCCTGAAGGTGTTCAAGACAAGGATGGGGCTTAGCTGATCTAGTTAAAGGCTCCCCTGCCCATGGGACTTTTCTTAGAAATGCACCTACCTTACACCTGGTAAAACAGTCCCAATGTTGTTTAAGCATTTAATGTGGAGGAAAAATTCTGCCCAGAAAGCAAAAATGAATTATTGGGTGGTTGCCTAAGCTGAGCTTTAGGTTGCAGAACATTATTGTTTAGCAGACCTCATCAAATCTTGAACTAATTATATTCCAAAACCTACAGCAGCCTGGAAGAACAAGGATTGGGCTTACATAGGCTCTTAGTTTATATCTTCAAGTACTTATTTTCAGTCATTCTTATCATGTTTCCCAGAAATCTGTGATTCTCGTCTGTACTTGAATAAGAGGGGAAATGAATTCAAAGCAGTCAGGGAGGGGTGGCTTTGACTTTCTTCAGCCATTGAAGGGCAGGCATCTGTCACTGTTGAGCTTCTACTAGTTTCAGCTGAGTAAAATCTGTAGCCCACTGGAAGCAAATCTTTAAAGACACTGAAAATAGGCCACTGTAAGTTTTAGCAGCATATACAAAAAGATGTTGCCCAGTTCAGACTTGTATAGATGGTGTGTTTAATTGTTTCTTCTGCTATTAGATGAACTATCAGTGATATTTAATAGAAGACTCTAGAAAAAAACAAGCCTCTTCCCCCTCCCTGTTTGCTCTCTGTTCTGCACTTGTTCACTCTTGTTTACAATAGAAGGGGTATCCATGGTTTAAGTTGAAACCCCTGCCATAAATCAAACTTGTTTGCAATAGAAGTGATGCAGAGGCTGAACACCTGAAGAGCCACCCCCCTCTGGAGGAGAATATTTAACTTTGGAGAGCAGAACTCTGAGGGCTAATTTTAGGAAGGTGAGAAGCTTTAAAGCACAAAGGAGTATATGTGCACAAATGTGCACCTCCAGCTGAAAAGGGCACTGCATTTTAATGTTGCTCTTATTTTCTTTTGTAACCTTGATTTCTTTCTACAATACTGACGAGGAATCTGCACCAATACCTCTAAGAAATAACATGTTTTATCTCAGGTGGGATCACCTCTCTTTTGATGTTTCTCTAGTCTGTATTTTGTTTGGTACTTTTTCCAATTCATATTGACCTTAGTATCATGCAGTCTGACCTACCTGCTTGAAAGGCAACTTCCCTCTGCTACTCCTTCTCCCAGCCCAAATTTATTACCCATCAAAACATTTTCAAGGTAGGAAACTTTTTTCCCCCCCATATTTTCAAATATTTTTTTCTCTGGGATAAAATACCTTCTTACATTACCTAAACTTTGCAACAGAGGCATTAAAGTGATTACATGTACTAAATTTGACATTAATCAGAAAATAAGTATTCCCTATACTAACAGTTGTTTGCTATGGTTTGTATGATCTACTACATGAGAGAGTTAGCAAAGCTGAGCTATAAAAAAATCTCTGATTTCACCAGAAAAATGACTGTGAATTTTAAATTATCAGGGCACTAAAAGGTAACTCATTGTCTTAAGAAAAATTACACTATTAGAGATCGTTTCTGCCAGTGTAGAGGCAACACAAGGAAAAACATCTTTGCATTTACCACTGAGTGCTTACACAAGCACTTGAGTTTTATTAGCTACTGAGAAGAATGGAATCTGAGCATTGTATGTCAGGTATTAAAAGCCATCAGGATTTTCATGTAATTCTTGTGTGTGTGTGTGAGAGTGCAAGTGCGGTTGCTCTCTGCTGGGTGGATGAAGAATTGCTCATCTCTTTGTTAAAGTCTTCATGGGGCTGTGAGATGGATTGCAAGTCTTACAGCTGCTCAGTTGTTAGCCCTGCTGATGGGTGCAGGGAAGCCTGGAGATAATTATTTTGTAGACTTTACTGCCTATGTAGGACTGAACATCCTGCCATATGAGTACTTTTTTCATTGGGCATGATGTCAGGGTCATTTAGCATTTGCTGTTTAGTATATGCGTTACTTAATTATAATTATAAGTGTTATTAGAGTCTAATAGCTCTGCCAAAATCTACAACACACTGCAGCAGAAGCAGTTAATGATTTTTGAAACATCATCTTTCCGTTGAGCTGCTTTTGAGCAAGTATGCTGCAAAAAAGCTGATAGACCAGAAAGCATCTGAAGATGACTTTTTCCCCCCAAAACACAGAGACCTGGTCATTTACAGCTTAAAAATGTTGCACAGCTTCTTTTTCTGTTTGTCAGAGGTTCTGGCCCTTATTTTGCTGGCCAAAATCCAATGTAGGTAATTACCTTCTGTGTCTATAAATTGCAGCCCCCTGCAGTTTTCAATTGGGTACAGTATTGTTCTTCCCTTCCTGGCTGAAATTGTTGTGTGATAATGCTCCATGTCATTAAACAGCTGCCGTCTGTCACCTTACGATGAAGTCGTTCCTCTCTAAACAATGAGTTTATAAAGCCCTTTTGGGTCCTTCCAGATAAAATTTGCTCATAAACCAGCGATTATGATCTTTGGAGTACAGTAAGGTGATGCTTGGCTGTCTCTCTTGACAGCAGTCAGAAGCCTTCAAAAGGGTGTTGTCCCTTTTGTCAGTTTGTGTGATATCCTGGCAGTGGTGCCACAGCTGAGATGTAAATGCTTTATTACTGTAAAACCTTGGTGCCTGTAAATGCCTGTGCACTGGGCTGGATTTAGTTGTCATTACACTTGGAACTTGTTTGTTATCATGTTCTTGTTCCTTTGGCTCTTAGAGGGAATTCAAATATTTTATACTACGGAACTATGAAAAAGGCAAATCCCCAGCAAAATGGCAAAACCAAATAATAGGCTGAGTGTTGCAAAATGAATTAACCAAAAAACAACAGAAAGAAGGTTCTGGGTAGGGTTAAAAACAGATTTGACAAACAGGTCTCATGTAAGTCGTTTTGGTCCCTGTTAACAGCTGTTTTTCAGCACCTGACTTGACACTGGGATCATTAATGGAAATGAACGTGGATTAACGCCAATGCTCTTAACAGTGATGAATTTAAGAGAGTCTGTTTTGATTCAGACGTTGTTTCTGAAGGCCACCTCTCTGTCCTGAGTGGGCAGTTCACTTTTAGCTGTCCTACAGTAATTAAAGATATGAATGGGAGAGACCGAGAGGGCATCTACTAGGTTTTTCTGGTGCTCCTGCTGAAGCAGCAGGGATATTAAAACAATCTCTGGCTTCTCAAGAGTGGCCCTGTCAGCTTGCTGAAATGATGGAATGGTAGTTAGGTTATTAGAAGAAAAATTGGCACAAATTGAGAGAGAGGATGCTCTGGCAGCAACCACAAGCAGCCAGCGACTCAGTGTCTTAATCTCTGCCCTCAGGCTGCTCTCTATGATACAGATGACACCTTGTCAGTGAAGATGATGTGCTGGGTCACCCCTGAGTCCAGTGGGCTAAATTGGCCATGGAGGGAAGGACTGCTACAGCATAGAGCTAGCAAGCCACATAATCTAATTTTTTCTTTCTTTCTTTTTTTTTTTTTTTTTAATGTATGTCATCATTTGGGTACTGACAGTAAGTGCCAGGGGATCCCATTCTCATTAGTGTCCCCTAGACACAGCTATCTCTGTGCACTTGTTCTTTCAAGAAAGTCCTAAGCTTTCACAAGGATTGCTTTGTTTCCTTCTAGAAAGTTTTACATGTTGTTTCTCTTTTGTCTTATTACTTCTTGGGTACAGGAGAAGGGGAGATGGGGGAAGGAAGAAGCCACTTCCTCTGAGAGTCACTGTGTTGGCAAAGAGAAATTAGTAAAAACCCTACAGCTGTTAGCAGCCAAGAGGTCTTAACTGCAGAGCAGTAATGTCCATTGGGTGAAGATGAAAGCTGGGAGGAAAGAAGGGAATTCATCTTTAGAAGACATCATTTGCAAAGGATCAAGCATATTTGGCTGGATTTTGAATGGACCCAACAAGCTCTGTGACGACTGAACCATCAGGCAGTGTGGGGTATAATTTTGTTCCTCAGTGGAGCCTTCAAGTGCACTGCAGGGATCAGATCCATAGAATCTATAAAGTGGTTTTTTCTTCATTGTTATCTCTCTGCTGTTTTATTCACTTGTTCATTTTGCCTGCACTGGCTCTAGCCCTGCACCAGCTGCCAAAGCTGGATGAGGATACTACTGCAAGTGTCATTGATGCAACAGTGTTCATGAACTCCTCAAAATCCCAACAGTGAGGCTTGGATTCCCCCTCTGAGGTATCTGAGAGCCTTGGTTTGCACTGAAATCAGCAAAGTGAATTTTAGGAAGGAGCCCAGCTGTGTTTGTAGAAATGAGTGCCCTCTCTGTGGCCTGAACTTGTCTGTCAAACCGCCAAAATGTTGGCAGCTCTGTAAGTTCCTACCTTGTGGTAGAAAAATATTTTAAAGAAAAGCCTAAATTATGCTTGGTTCTCCCCTAACTCTGCAGGAGTTAGTGGATTGACAAAGCTGTCAATGGATGGCAGAATTTAGTTTGGAGAAATTTTAATGACTTACTCAAGTTAATGCAGGCAGTGAGTGACAAAACCTATCCCCTGGAGCTTTGCTTCATAGTGTATGGTACCTATGCCTGGAGTCAGAGCTTTTAACCATCTTCAGCCAATAAAACATTTAAAGAATATGATAAGTGTAATTCAACTTCAGTCCCAACAAAACAAAGAAATGGCTTAAACATTTTGTGCAAATAGAAGAGGGCTTGGCCTATGCCTAAACCTTTAGCTCAAAGTCAGGACTTGATGCTAATAGGGCCACTAACCTGAGAAAACAGGTATTAGTGTTTGGCTTTGTGGTTTCCTGAAAAATTGGCTGATTAGCAATGGAAATTGTGGGGCTCTTGGTGGTAAATGTGGTTTTGGTAAAGGAAAAAAGCAAAGGAATAAACTTGTTATTCTTTATTAAACATGACCCTAGCTGTAATTTTGGGCTGAAGTAGCTATTGTGTATGGATTTCTTAAAGAAGGGATCCAACAGAGAGAACAGATGAAGGGCATAATTTAAAACTGAACTCAATACAAACAACACAGAGAATAAATGAAGTGAAAAGTCAAGCCAATTTATGAAAGAAAATAGTTGACCAAGCCCAGGGCAGAACTGGGAGCTTAACTAAACTTCTACCTTTTCTTTCAAAATAACATAGAAACATTTTCACCAGTTACCTTAAGCTATGGGTCAGGGATTTTTCAACCTCCCTACTAGGGAGGTTGTTTGACAGGTTGGATTTTACGTAAAGGAATAGGAATTGAAAAGAAATAATGGAGTGATTTTCCAGAGGTTTAAGTGTCACGTAGGTGCCTACTGCTCCATGAAAGTCTTGAAAGTTGTTCCCATGAAGTATCACTCAAGTGAGTCAGTCATGGTTTTTCTGTTTCTTGGCAATTTTAAGGGGGTGGTTGGTTGTTGGATGGTTGGCTTGGTTTGACTTAAGGTGCTGTCTTTGTATGAAAATGCAATTTCTAAGGCCTGGAGAAGTCACAATTTCTGCAGGTGAACTTGTGACCTTTAGAACTTATTCAAAACAAAGAGCATTGGCAAGACAAGATATTTGTACATGAAATGTAGTGTAAAAGTTTGGACCAAATCAGTCTTTTACTCAGGCAAGATTCCTGCTAGAATAGGTAGGAATTTTAGCCATTTATGAGTGTGATAAATGCTGTTGTCTGCTGATCATGTTGAAAGCACTTCACAAGGGATGATCAAACTTCTTGCTGGTGGTGTAAAATGTGCCTTTAATATAACTTTCTCCTTCCTGCCTGTAAGCAGGGAAAGCGCTAAAGTTAATACAGGCATATTAATGTGAATTATGCTTTCAAGGAGATGAAACACATGAAACTAAATAATTTGTCTTCACACAGGTTATAGCTGTGAGACAGGGGAATTGCACAGGGTTGTTTTCTTCTCACCACTCTTAGATATTATTTTTTTTCACATGTAAAATATGATTTTCATCTGGTTGTGCAGATTCAGAGCTCTTCCAAGTCCTCCGGTGGGCATTCACTCCTGAACAATCATCAAACGGAGAAATTCTAATTAAAGCAAAGTTTTTTGAAAGTGGCAGGTGGCTCTGAAATGCCTGAATTCTGCCGTGATCAGCTTCTGACATTGCTGCATACAGGCCATTTGCCCCCTCTCCCTGGTGGAAAGATGGGGGAATGCTTGAAAATTCATGCATCATTAGTGTTCTTTCTTGAAACTGGAACATCCAAAAATCATCAGCACTTTTGGAATTTCTAGCCAAGTAATTAGTTGAAACTACTGTGTTTAATTATCAATAATGCAAGGGGGGGGGGGGGGGGGA